>CAUHTR010000354.1:0-43127 GCA_959609185.1 Schmidtea polychroa | reverse complement strand
GTGACAAAAACAACAATTAGGATGCAAGTAATATTAACTACAACATTACTTGACAGATCGCTAATGGAAGATTATGAAGCAGCCGAAGGAAAAACTATGGAAGAGAAACTTCGATGTGCATTTTCGAAACCGGCATCATTAATGGATGATCTAAAAGAAGCTTTGAGTTATGAACAAGGATCAGATTCAGCCGAAACTTTTATAGAGAAAATTAAAAAGATGACAAAGAAATTAATAGCGCACAAATGGGATGAAGAAGAAATAGAAAAATGCCTGCTTACAAACTGTGTAACAGATCGAGAAGCTAAAAAACAGATCGAGATGAAAGATTTGAAAACATCAGAAGAAATAAAAGCGACAAAAAAGAAATTAGAAAAGGTAAACAAAATAATGGGCCATATTAATGTTGTGAAGACTTCACCGGTTGTTCAAAACTACAGAAGCTACAGAGATGTTGCTCAAAAAGGAATGGTAAACGGAAATAATAATTTCAAGCAGCGAAACGTCAGTAACCGACAATTGGAATGCTGGACATGCAAGAAAACTGGGCATGTTAGTCGAGAATGTCAAATGAAAAAGAAAATGACGTGTTTTGCATGCGGAGTTGAAGGCCACGTACGGCGAGAATGTTCAACGATTCAATGCCAGAGATGTCACTTACGTGGACACAAGGAGATTGACTGCTATACAAATTTGGAAAGAAGGAAGTTTCAAATTAATTCAAACATGAGAAACAATAATTATTATACCCATCGAACCACAAGCTATCAACAAAAGATCAACAATCCAGGAAGAACAATTGCAGCAATTGAAGCTAATGATGAGACGATGCCACTTGAGTATTCAGATGATGCAGAAGACAAATATGAGGATATTCAGCACCCAAAAGTACATGCTTCGACACGGGAGGCAATGATCGGAGCAATATACTAGGTAATTTTGATATTGATGTAAATATTGGTCATAATAATTTTAATGATGTAAATAATCCTTATATATATAATAATGTAGAACCTTTATGTAATAAAATTTGTAATTTTAAAAAGTTTCCTTTAAATAATTTTAAATGTTATAGTTATTTTAATGCTGATCGATCTTTAATAAATAATAATAATAATCCTAAGAATCAAGAAGAGTATAATGAAATTAAAGAAGCAGAATATAATAATAAAATGGTAAATGAAAAAGTTTATAAATTTATTAAAAAGGCAGAAGATAAATTAGAGAGAAATGAAATCGGGTGGATTAATGAAATATCAGAGGAGCAAAATATTTTCACTAAAGATGAATGGAAACGACCGAAACTGAGTTATGACAAAATGCAAGGTAGACCGAGTACAACTCTTGAAATTCATGGCTATAGAATGGAATGCTTACTAAATACAGGAGCAAGAGTAAATGTAATGGCAGAAGCAGTTGTGGACAAATTAGTGAATGTGAAAATCATAAAAACAGATGAGATCTTAAGATGTGCAAATGATAGTAAGTTAGAGACAATCGGAAAAATACATATTGATGTTAAAATTGGTAATATGGAAAGAAAAATAACATTTATAATAGTTAAAAATATTGTTCCAGATATAATAGGGGGAGTGGAATTGCAGAAAGAGTTTGGAATTGAATTAAACTACATCAAGCAAAATGAAGAAGGATATAATGAATTTGTGTGTGAAATAGAAGCTAGATTTGGGGAAAAGATTACAGATAACAAGAGATGTCAAAAAGCAATAGAAATTCTAAGATTAAACGAAAATAAAAGACTGTTAGAGATTGTTAAAAACAATAAAAGTGTTTTATGGCTAATAACTGGGATATCGGATGTACTGATTTAATTGCACATAAAATCATCACAAAAGAAGGGTCAAATACGATAAAACCCAGAAGACAACCCATCAATTTAGAGGAGAAAATAAATGCTGCTATAAAAAATTTAGAAAATAATGATATCATAAAAAGATGTAATTCACCTTGGAATACGCCGTTAGTATGTGTGTGGAAAAAAGACAAAAAAAGATATCAGACTTTTTTTAGATTTTAGACAGCTTAATAAGATTACTGAAAGACAAGCTTTTCCTATGCCGAATGTAGAAGAAATTCTAGATACATTACATGGATCTAAGTACTTTAGTTCTATAGACCTTGGGAACGCTTATTATCAAGTGAAATTGGACATAGAATCGCAAGAAAAGACAGCATTTTCTACTAAAGAAGGGCAATTTTGTTTTAATAGAATGCCTTTTGGCATTGCGGCGGCACCGGGTACATTCCAAGAATTAATGACAAAAATATTGAAAGATCTATGGAAAGAAGGAGTTATGGTGTATTTAGACGATATTTTAATTTTTACAAGAACAATTGAAGAACATTACAATGTGTTTGAAAATGTTCTAGAGAAAATAAGGGAAGCTAAATTGAGAATCAACCCAGAAAAATGTCAGTTATTAAAGAGCGAAGTAAAGTTTTTAGGGCACATTATTAACAGTCAGGGGATTCGGACAGATCAAAGTAAAATTGAGGCTATTAAATCATTTCAAAGGCCTAAGTGTATAAGGAATTTGAGAAGCTTTTTAGGTATATGTAACTATTATCGGAGATTTATTAAGGAATATGCAACAAAATCAAGAGCGCTAGAAAGCATATGTGGAAGCAATAGTGAAAAAATAATCTGAACTGAGGAACGTGAGAAAGCTTTCGAAGAAATGAAAATGGCGTTGACTACAGCGCCAATTCTCATATTTCCAGATTTCAAGAAAGAATTCATATTAGATACAGACGCAAACTTTGATACAATTGGAGCTGTATTATCACAAAGAGATGAAATGGGGCATGAACACGTTATTGCATATGGATCCCATGCAATGAGTAGCCATGAAAGAGGATATTGTATAACACGAAAAGAGCTTTTGGCTATATATTATTTCTGTCACCATTTCAACCATTATTTATACGGTAAACGGTTTGTTTTGCGCACTGATCATAAAGCAATAACTTTTATGTTAACGACAAAGAAGCCGATAACAGCACAGTTCCAAACGTGGATAAATTACTTGAGCAGTTTAGACATAAAAATGGAGTTCAGAAAAGGTACGGCGCATACGAATGCAGATATGCTGTCTAGAAATGCATGCGGCAAATGTATACAATGTTTGATGAACCATGATAACCCCAAATCAGGGCGATTAAAAACTAGATTGTTAACATTGATGACCGAAAATAATGGAAATGAATGGCAAAGAGATAATGCAGAAATACAAGATATGAAAGATCAAATAAATGAAAGGAAAAATAATAATTATATATTAAAAGGAAATATTATCTATACCAATCAAAACAAAATATGGATACCAGAAACAAAAAGACGAGAAATGATTAAGGAAACACATTTATTATTATGCCACGCAGGAGTAGAAAAAGTTATGAAATATATTAGGAACAATTTTGATATGGAAGATTTGCTAAATGAAGTAAAAGAGACTATTTCAATATGTGAAGCATGTCAGAAAAACAAAGTTTTAACTACAAAGTCAAAAGAAAAAACCCAAGTAATTCAAGCTTCAGAACCTATGGAGAAAATATACATGGATATTTGCGGTCCATTAAGAGAAACCTTCAGAGGAGAAAAATATATTTGTGCAATAATCGATCATTACAGTAAATACATATCTCTAACTCCTATTAGAAAGCAAGATGAAAATACAATAAAGGCAGTTTTGTTAAATAATTGGATATTGAAATTTGGAGCCCCTAAGGAACTACATGTTGATTGTGGAAAGAATTTCGAAGCAAATAGTATTAAAGAACTAGCAAAGGCAGCAGGAATTGAGTTGATATTTTCGAGTCCGTATCATCATAATACTAACGGTGTAATTGAAAGACAATTTCGTACTATAAGAGACTATATTAACGCGTCACTCAGAGAAGGAGTTAAAAAAAGCTGGGCAGAATTAATACCTGATATAGAATTCGTTTTAAATGCGACAGCTCAAAAAACTACTGGAGTGAGTCCAGCAGAAATTATATTTGGAAGAAAGATTAGTAGATCGCAATGGCATAGTAATAATGAAGTGGATAGAAATGAAATCATGCGGAAATTAGAGGCTAAAAGACAACAAGTGAAAGAAATTGGCACAACTAGGAACTTAGAAGTGGGGGACAAAGTATTGGTGAAACAAAAAATTAGAAACAAAGATCACTGAGAGATATGAAAGACCATACACAGTAATAAAACGAAATCATGAAAGAAGTTACTTATTAACAGACGAAAACGGGAGAAAAATAACGAGGAATATAGAAAAGTTAAAGAATTTTAAAGAAGGGGGGATGTAAGGAGTTAGTAAATCTCTATATAAAATTATTATGGTTAAATGGTAGAAGTGAGATCAGTTAGTAGAAATCATTATTCTGTTAAATTTTTATATTTAAATTCTATATTAAATTATATCATATTATATTAAATTATTTTAAATTAAATCAATTAAATGTATGACCAGTAATTACATTAATATTAATAATTATCACGCCTCGGTGTTTAAATACACTAGTAAACGGCACAATTTTGAAGTTGTTATAAAAATAAATGCTTGAAGCAGACTTGAATTTAATTGCGTCTAACAATCATAAAACGAATCAAGATCCTAAGAAAATTTAAATCCTAGATCCTTACGAATATAGATAAACCTATAGTTCATGCCGGTTATTCTCTGACAATTATTCGGGTAAACATCAGTATAGTATCTACTACGATTAACAGTTCAAAAGTACTATTTATTTATTATTTAATAAATTTGTAAGTATTAGTTGATTGTTAGTTTGTTATTTTATTATCATTATTATTTTCCTCTATCTCTTCAACTATTGAACATACAAGCAACCCGATTGTCCGGACACTTTTTATTGGTGACTCTATCGAGTTCTACAAAATTCTCCATCACACATTTAAACACTAAAGGTACAAACCATCACACACATAAACTGTACAAACACAAACAATTATGCATATAAAAATAAAACCTCACAATAGTACGAATCAGCTTAGATTTACAGTCCATTGATCGAAATGTTTCATTATGCATTGTATTATGATATTTTACTATTATAGATGTGTCTATTTATTGCAAACGAGTGTATTAATTTCATTCAAATGATTTTTATTTATTTTGAATTTCATATATTTATTAGCATAGCTGTACACTCTGCAATGCCTTACGACACATTGGCTCAGATCCACCAGTTCATTTTTTGTGGAAATATTCCTTTTTAATAAAATTAAAATTACTTACTCAACAATTTAATTAATTTCCATATAAAAATATGTTCACAATTAACACGGTTTTCGAATAGAAATCTTTCGAATATTAGAAAACGTTTTTCTTCAAAATTTTGCATAAATTACTTCGCATGTTTTAACTTTTCATTATGCTGCTTGCATTCTGATAGAAATTCGCCAATCAAAATCAGCAGCAATCACAACAGACCAATCAAAAATTCAATTTAATTTTCATTATTTCGTTTGGTTGGAATGAATTTCATGAATGTTAAGAATAATTATTTTTTGGTATAAATTAAAAGAAAATAATATTATTATATTTTAATATTATTTCAAATTCTTTAATATTAAGTTTTTTAGAAAATGATATTTATCAAATTTTTAATAATTTTCATTCCAGTGTTAATTAATGAGTCTTGCGGTTTAATTTCTTGTAGAAGAAAGTTCACAATTGTAGTTGAAGGAGGAAGTACTGGTACAATATTGAATATGTTTGAATTTACACGAGTGAAGTATGGTATGAAGTTGAATGCAACCTTCGAAATATCTACAAACATAGCTTTGTCACAATTCTCAAATGCGCTTGCACACTGGGGTCTAATGAGACTAATGTTTAACAATTTGAGAAAGGGTGTGATGACTAAGATTCCACCGGAGTGCTATAACAGTACTCCAATATATGTCCAAGTAACTGCTGGAATTCGACAAATGGAAAATTCTATGAGTTCAAAGATTTTGAATTATGTCAGAAGTATTCTTCTTAAATTTCAATTCAAATTCAAACCAAAATTTGTTGGTATATTAAGCTCAAATAAAGAAGGAAGATTAGCTTGGGTTAGTGTTAACTTTTTGCTGGGAAAGTTTCAAAGTGATAGGTGTTCAGATACAGTTGGTGTTCTTGATCTCGAAGGAGGTTCAATGCACATTGCATTCGCTACAATTAATGCAAGCTTAATACCACAAACTAAGAAAATGGTTGTTTTTGGACAACAATATCATGTATATAGTGGTGGTTATGATGACATGGGACTGGATGAAATACGAATTGCCTATTTAAATGCTGCGCACTGTATAGGATTAACTTGCCAAAATCAAACAATTGCGATCTGAGTGTCTGCATCCAAATGTAACAGATAATTTTTATTTTGGTAGCCGATTTTTGAATATTGGTGGAATGTCACTTGAACGACCCGATAGATTTCTTTTTTGCTTTTATGTGGGTATCCCGATTGTAGAAAATGTCAATATGATTAGGCAATACTTTTGGGACATGAAGTTTGTGGCCATTTCTGATTACTATTACATTATTAAGGCAGCATTTAATATTAAAAGGAAACATGAAACAGATTTAATTGAAGCTCAACTTGCCAAAATTTACACTTCTGCTTCTAAAGTTTGTGAAAATCCTTTGAAAGAAACTTATCATTTCCAAAATTTCCGATGTTTGGACATGTCATACATTTCTCTGTTACTCCATCGCGGTTTCGGCTTCAATTGGTTTGATGATATTAACATTTCTAAACGGATAAATGGAACGAGTCTCAGTTGGGCTCTAGGATATGCCATTTCCATGTTATAAAGATATTTATATGATAATTCACTATATTTGACTAATTTATTTTTTGCCATTTAGATTTTTAATTATTTATTTATTAAAAAATGTATTAAATTTATTTTTTTTTATTTTTACTAATTTAATTTTTAAAATATTTTTTAAAATTAGTTTTATTTATTTCGAATAGTCGAATTGTATAAACATGAGATTATATATTACATAACAAAATAATATTAATCCGATTTCTATATTTCTCAAAATTGTAAATAATATCTTTACAAAAAGTTATTTAATTAGACAACTGATCGCACTGCAATTGCATAAATGTTAGCAAAAAATTCCAATTATAGAATAATTTGGTTAGGACTTCTAAATTAGTTTTGATATGATATTATAATTTCACAAAGAGGAGAAACATAATAATGTAGATACACGATGTGCTGGCCACAAATTTTTATCCATATTTTATAAAACTTATTAATATTAGTATAATTTATAAATAATTACAATTTAAATTAAATATTAAAGTAAATAAAAAATCAAATTAAGTAAGTTAAAAAATTTAAATATTTTTGTTTAACTAACTTGATTTTCCACTTTTCTTTCATATTCCAACATTGCTAAGCTACGGGCGTGCACTAGCCCGAGGCGCAAAATGAAGGGGAAAATGCACATAAGACAGTCAAAATAAAAATTTATTTTATAATTTATTTATTTCCAAAAATATTTTTTATTTTACACTGATATATTTCAACCCGCCACTACATTTCTGATTACCATTTAATTTCTATATTTTAAAGGGTATTTAGCCCGTTAATTTAACTGATGAATTGAAATTTCTGAGAACTGATAGAGTATATTAAATATATTATATATTTTCACGTTTTAATACATTTTCACTAGTTGTCTATCGTCTGTCAGTGACGTAACAATTGCATGCATCTCATTTATTTCATAATGATGATTGAAAATTGTTTTATTAAATGTTAATAAATGAGAATTATCTTTTGCTTGTGAATAAATTGAAATTAATTAATTTAAAAGTCCATCATGTCTGAAAATAAATCATCCGGTGCAGAAAACCGAAAATGACAATTGCAATTTTAACAAGAAAATGAAAAGTCTGTAAAGGTATTTACGAAATATTTTCAAGTAGAGTTCAAGCAAAGTGAAGAAATTGGTTGCTCTTTGTCATTACTTGGTAGTAATTCTTTTTTGTACGAGAAAATGGAATAAACGCCTAAAGAAAGTAGTCTCAAAATAGCATCTCAGTTTCTTAGCTCTACCACTACTGGTGACGTTCAAATAGATATTAACGATCCTGCACTCTAGCCAGTTCCTCTTCATTCTAAAATTCATGATCACATAATTTATGTAGGAATTGATGTAGAATCTTAACAAATATTAGATCATAACAATCGTTGTTTTAAGAAATCATTATTGTACAGAAAATTAAATAACAGTGAATCTTATTTGCGAACCTGGCTACTATATTCAGCAAGTTCCGATAAAGTGTTTTGTGTTTGTGTAAGCTTTATTATTGAGATAAAACTAAATCATCATTGGCCACGGTTGGAATCAATAACTGGAAACACATTACTGAATATTTGAAATCGCATGAAAATTCACCCGAACATTTAAAGTGTTTTGGTATTTGGTTTGAAGCTAGTCTTAGGCTTAAAACAAATAAAACTGTTGATAAAAATTTGCAATCTTTAATTATTAGAGAAAGAGATCACTGGCGACTTGTGTTAGATCGAATGTGCAACATAATTTTGTACCTATCGAAAAATAACTTATCTTTTCGTGGTTCCTCAGACAGATTATTTACTCCTCAAAATGGAAATTTTTTGGGCTTGGTGGAACTGTTGAGCAAATACGATGCAACTTTAAATGAGCATTTACGACGTATTTCTTCTAAAGAATTTCATTTCACTTATTGCGGAAAAACAATTCAAATTAGTTAATTTCTTTATTGGAATCTGGAATTAAAGACAATATTTTAAGACGAGCTGGAGATGCCAAATATTTTAGTATAATTCTAGACTGCACCCTTGATGTCGGCCATACTGAACAACTATCCTTTACATTAAGATTTAATATATATATATATATATATATATATATATATATATATATATATATATATATATATATATATATATATATATATATATATATATACACTGTTTTCAGCTTCAGTATCTAGATGGGACATACTGAAAGATCATGTATCCAATTTTACAGTTAAACCTCTTTGTGAAACTCGATGGGAAAGTCGAATTGAATGTTTAAAACCAATATTGTGCCAAATAGTGGAAATTTACGATGCTTTAGTAACTTTAAGTGAAACAGACTCTTCTGATATTTCTATTAAACATGAAGCTTATACATTATCTGAACAGATAAGTACTTTTTCTTTTTTGATAATGCTTGTTACCTGGTATAATATTTTATATCGTGTAAATATTGTTACCAAATCTATGCAATCTGCAGCCATGGATATAGCCTCTGTAGTTTCACTTATGAAATCATGTACAGAATTTGTAACAGAATATAGGGTAACTGGTTGTGAAAATTCTCTAGTGGATGCAAAATAATTGGCTGAATCTTTGGAAGTTGAACTAATTTTTATTGAAAAAAGATGTTTGCTTATGAGAGTAGAGATGAGATTGTAATAAGTCCAAAGAATAATTTTAAGAACAACGTCTTTAATGTAATTTTAGATAATGCCATAGCATCTCTTCAAGAGCGATTTCAACAACTGAATGAATTTCACCAAACTTGGGGAATTAATATAATCTAAAGAAACTACCAACCGACAATGACTTGCTTAAGTTTTGCAAAGATCTGCATTTAAAATTAAAAATGGAAAATAATTGCGATATTAATGGCGCAGAATTATTTGACGAGTTGAAATCTGCATCAACATTTTTGCCTAAAGATATCTTAAACATCTAAATTTCTTGAACTTTAAAAAATCCAATGGATTGCAAAATGTGGTTCCAAATATTTGGATTTCTTTAAGAATAATGCTTACCATACCAATTACTGTTGCAAGTGTTGAGAGAAGTTTTAGCAAATTTTAACTAATAAAAAACTATTTACCATGTACTATGAGTAACGAACGATTGAATAGGAAATAGCAACACAATTAGACATAACCGAAATAATTAAGAACTTTGCCTATCTAAAGGCTAGAAACATTAACTTTTAGTATTGTATTAAGTTTAAAATTGGTTCCTGTTTAATTTCATAAATAAATGATTTGTATTTGGACCTTAATTTCCTTAGTTAATTAATCCTCCCTTTAAAAGGCAAATCGTTGATATTTATTTTTACACATTAGGTTTTATTAAAAACTACCAAGTTACTTACAAATTAAATGCATAATTCATAAAGAACGCTGAAAGGGTAGAATTCACGCTTAAGTTAAAACTGAATATTGCTAATAAACATTTAAATTGTATTTATCAGATTACATAGATTTTTATATAAATATTTACATTAATAAATTAAAGTTTAAAATATAAAAATAAATTAAAATATATTAAATATTAAAATAAATTAAACCAGCATTGAAATCAGCATCAAAATTAAAATAATAAAAAAGCCTCGAACAGATTGTTTGAATATTACAAAAAAGCGCAGTTTTTTGAATAAAAGAAATTTAGTAATTTTATTTGGTTAATTTATTAATTATGGAGATTGAACATGAATTCGACGTTGTTGCGGCTAACAAACGCAATTTAAATCCTTGCCCTGGGACCTAGAGTTCTTTGGGCCAGCCCTGCCAACTAAGCATTAGAAGTTGCGACTGAAGTCGAACAAATTGAAAGATTTCCTGAAATCGAAGTTGTTGATCAAGTCAGACTAACTGATTCAGTTACGTAAGAATATTTTATTTATAAATTTTGCAATGGAAATACTGAATATTATATATATTTTTTTATATACCTAGGCGAATGCCTAGGGGCACCAAAAAATTGAGGCGCTTGAAATTTATGCCATTCGTTCATCGGACTTCCACCTCTGAGCCGTTCTGGCGTTAAAGAGACTAAGAATTCATAATTCGGTTATTTAACGGTAAAATTTAATATTACTATATAATCATCGATTCAAACAAAATAAAATTAAGAGAAGTGGATCTAGTAAAAAAGCTCCATTTATTCGTAAAAAAGATGAGTCGAGGATTCCGGTTGGCTTGGAGTTCACACATCTATCAATTTATATAGACAAGTGCATTATTATGACTAATAAAAATAACCTCATAAATATTTATGCCATGCTGGAATTAAAAAAAACTACTGACTATTTAAAATTTTTATTATTTAAAAAAATTGAATGAAATTACTGAGAATATTGCTACAACTGCTGTGTGATTTGTCAGAAACGTAAAACATTCATTGGTTAAGCAAACTAGTTTATCGAAAGCTCGAATGCCAACTCACCATGTAAAAACCTATTGTACAATATAGTGAATTAAGATTTTTAATAAACGGTAAAAACTTTTAAAATTATTTGTTCATCAAACGAACCACTTAACTTGAAAACGAAATTTTTTTTAATATGCTTCCAAAATAATAATATAGATTTTACTAGTAGAAATTATATATAACAATAGTTATTACTAATTTATTAAAAAGAGCTTGAAGACTATAAATCAATAAATATATCGATGTTTTTGATATATTTATTGATTTATAGTCTTCAATCTCTTTTTATTAAATTCAATGGAAAAAAATATCAGTGGTGAAATTGGAAAAAAAGTTCTTATAATAGTTATTACCAAATTATGATTAAAAAACAATTTATGATAACATCAAATTTTCTAATTCATCTATATGGAATTGTATAGCAAAGTAAAGGTTTATTAATCAGGCGTTGATTTGTGATGTGACATACTCACACNTTTTATACTTATTATACTTTTACTTATAATATAATATATATTTTATTTATAAATTAATTATTTAAATATCCCTAACATCTCCCTTGTTTAAAAGGTTTAAGCCATTCAACGTTGCGAATTATAATTTTCCCATCTCTGTCTCGTAATTCATAACTATTTGCATGGATCTTTCTAGCAATTACAAAAGGTCCTGTATATCGGTCCTCCTCTTTTTTTCTCAAATCTACTTTAACTAAAACTTCTTCATTTATATCGAATTCTCGGTGTATTCGGTTCTCATTTTTATAATTTAAATTTGTTTTGATTGCACTTCCTCCACTATTTTACTTCTATCGTTGTATATTCTTTTATTATTGTTCCATTCTCTAGATATCCGAAAACCAAATACTGCTTCTGATGGACTCTTTACAGTTGTGCTTTGAATGGTAGCATTTAAAGTAAACTCAATTTCAGGTAACACTTCAACCCAATTTCTCTTAAGTTTATCTCTTAATGATCTACTGGTAAAATCTCGTATTGTTCGAAATTGTCTTTCAATCAAACCATTAGTGTTATGATGATAAGGGCTAGAAAATTGTAGCTGTATATTGTGATTCTTAGCCAACTCTTTTATCAAGTTAGACTCAAATGTTTTTCCACAATCAACATGAATAATTCTCGGTGCCCCGTATTTTAATATCCAGAATTTCACAATAGTATCCGCTGTGATACAGTATCCTATTTCATGTTTACTCATCGTATGTGAACCATAGGCAATAACACGTTCATTACCTAGATCATCAATCTGTGACAAAACAGCTCCTATGGTGTCGAAACTTGCATCCGTATCCAAAATAAATTCTTTCTCATAATCAGGATATATTAGAACTGGTGTAGTTGATAGTGCTTTCTTCAATTCCTCAAAACTTTCTTGACATTCTTGTAACCAAACTAACTTGTCTTTATTGTTTCCTCACATCGATTCTAATATTCTTGCAAATTTTGAATAATTTTTTATAAATTTTCTGTAATAATTACACAGTCCAAAGAAACTCCTCAATTGCTTTAAACATTTTGGTCTTTGAAACCCTTTTATTGCTTCTATTTTACTTCATCGTCTTTAACACCTTCGCAAGTTATAATGTGACCAAGAAATTTTGTTTCCTTCACCAAAAATTTGCATTTTTCAGGATTTATTCTCAATCCTGCTTCTTTTATTTTTTCTAATACTTCATTTATTCTTTTTATATGATCTTCTTTGTCTTTTGAGAATATTAAAATATCATCTAAATACACTATAGCAATTTTCCATATTAAATTTCCTAAAATCATATTCATTAATTTTTAAAATGTAGCTGGAGCAGCAGCAATCCCTAATGGCATCCTATTAAAGCAGAACTGCCCAGATCTTGTTGAGAACGCTGTCTTTTATTGCGAATTTGCTGTCAATTCAACCTGATAAGACGCGCTTCCCAGATCAATGGTGCTAAAGTACATTGATCCATTTAATGAATATAACATCTGTACGATATTAGGCATTGGGAAGATTTGTCTTTCTGTAATTTTATTTAAACTTCTAAAATCTAAACATAATCGAATATCATTTTTTCCTTCTTCCAGACACATACTAACGACTTATTCCATGGTGAGTCACACTTCCTAATTATGCCGTTTTCTTCCAAATTTTTAATAGCTTCTTCAATCCTTTCGTCTAGGTGGGCTGGCTGTCTTCTTGGGTTCAAATGGATTGGTCCTTCAACAGTTTTAATATCATGCTTTAATAGATTGATTTTGCATATATCCCACTTATCTATCATAAATACTTCGGCATTTTTTTTATTACTCCATAAAGCTTGTTGTCACACCTTAATCCTATTAATTCTATTGCTCTTTTAAATCGAAGTTCATCGCTCGTTCTTTTCCAAAATTTGGCTTCAATATTGCATATTTCCATATTATTATATTTGCTTGCATTTGCGATGTTATTTCCGATAACTTTCATTAATTTTATGTCAAACCTACGTAATAAATCGATTCCTCCAATTATCGATGGAGATACATTTTCAGTTACTACAAAAACAATATTTTCTTCTCTACTTCCTATATTTATTCTAAGCTTGATTCTTCCCAAAGGTTTTAATGGACTACGATTTGCGCACCAGATTTTGTCTCCGTGTTCGTTTAAAACTGGATTTCCAATCTCCTTTATAATCGAACTATCAATCACATTCAGTCTAGCTCCTGTATCCAACAAACAATTCTTAAAGTAATTATTTATGCCTATTATTACTCTTGGACGTCCACCCATTTTATCATAAATAATATTATACTCATCCTTCTTCAAATATGTTTCACTTCTATATTGTATTTTACAGTCACATGTATCAAATATTCTATCCTTTTCATGTACATAAATCATATTTTCTGGTTTTTTAAATTTTTTTACGTCAAGCTATCGATAAAATCTGAGTACAATTATTTTTGCATTCTTTTTTATTATCGTCATCAATTTTTATTTTTTCAAAATTGTTTTCATTCGGCATATTTAAAATAATTGCATCATGAATATCCGTAACCTTATTTTTTACACTTTCTATTATATCACATTGATTCGCTTTTTTAAAATTTGTTTCTAGCTCATTATATTTTTCAACTAAATCGATATTTCCTACAATTCTACTGCTACAATTATTTCTGATTACATTATTCTCATCCAACATTTTATTATTTACTTTATTTAAATTATCTACGAAAGGACTTATACTATTCACGTTATTATTAATATTTTCTACATTATATACATTATTTACAAAAGGAATTCTACTATTCACTTTACTACTAATACTATTAATATATTTATATCTACTTATACAATTATATTGTCATACACAATCGTCATTATTACCCATTAATTCATTGCTCCGATCATCTCGCCCAACGATGGAGCTTCTTGGTTTGGGTAGTCTTCGTCTTGGCATGAAATCCTTTCGTCGTTCTCGGCTTGATCAGTCCTGAAACGCGGCTACCTGTGTCCGTCTCGGTGGTCCACGCTCGTCTGCGTATCTTCTTCTGTCTGTCTGATTCCAGCATTGAAATCGTAGGTGGTCCTCTTCTACCGCATCCTGAGCACGATATTGATGGGCATTCTCTTCTGTTGTGTCCAATATCTTTACACTCAAAACATCTCATCTCTGCATTCTGTGCTCTTTGATTGCACTCTCTGGATTGGTGCCCTTCTTTTCCACATTGGAAGCATTTCTGAACCCTTGGTTTCCGACATTCTCGACTCATATGACCCACCTCCTGACAATTCCAACATGCAATAACTGGTCTGCTTCTAACCGGCATTTCTCTTTGTTGGAATCTGTTCTGGAAATTATCGGCTTTCATCCTCGGTGTTGAATCATATCTGTGTTCACTTCGTTGTGAATTTGTAAAAGTTCTGCTTTGGTTCTGTCTATCGGCAAATCCTTGTCTCGTCTTGACAATACTCGCAAACGTTTCCTTACTTCTATTCAAAACTGAAATTCCGGATACTTCAATGTTTATATCATCGACCTTCTTTATCACTCCTTTTATTTCGTCGACGCTCATCGCATCTCTCATTTTTTTTTCTTTCTGTATATTCTTGTCTTTGATACAATGGACCAAAAATATGACATTAATTCTTTCTTGTCCCATTTGTGCTTCAGAACTTGGTCAACCATCTTTTCTATTTTTTCGAAATATACTGGAGCAGTATTATCGTTCTTTTCATAATTGCAGAGGGTTAAAAAATCCCCTATCAACGTCGTTGGTTTCTTGAAAGCCTTATTCAATCTGTCTTCAAAACAAATTTCATTTTCTTCTATTGCTTCATAAATTGGCAACAACTCTCTTGCGATTAAACATCTGATCATCATACTTTGACTGGATTGTTCTAGTCCACATAATTGGAAATACCTCTTGCATTCTCCAATAAAAACGTCTACATCGACGCTGCCATCGTAAATATCCGGGATCATTTTATTGATCATTGCCAGGGTCGCCATGTTAATAATAACCAGTTAGTAATCTACAAATATTTATTTTTAATACAAAGTACAAATTATTGCCTAAATCTGGTATTATTAAAACACCCGATTTAAATGGCGAATTAATTAATTAAATAATAATGCTAATTATGCGTGCCAGATTTTATACTTATTATACTTTTACTTATAATATAATATATATTTTATTTATAAATTAATTATTTAAATATTCCTAACATAAAGAAAGTCGGAAACTCTGCTCTAAAGAGTTCTTATTTGAAAGGTGTCAGCACATAGAATCAGATATAAACTGCAAATCAGTCAACACTATGGGAAATCAAGAACGCAGAAAATGAATTAGTGAGTGCGCTTGGTAATGGATCTCATCTACTAATTGGTTCTCAACCACTTCCCATATTTCCAATATAGTTGTTAACTAAAACTATGACAATAAAAATACTTTTAAATGCCTTATTTGTTTGAAATTCGAAATCTTATTCTTTGTTCTTCAAAAAGATTTTCCGACATCCTCTCGGTTTGTATCAAAATGACAAAATTATTTATCTCATATTTATTTTATGTAAATAATGAAAATTAAAAATCTTACAGTAAATTATGTGATTTGATAATCAAATATTTTTATCGCTTATAATTTTATGCGTTTCTACATAAGACATTTTTTGACTTGTTAGTGTCATGTAATAAAATATTTTTATAAAATTATTAATAAAATAAATTGTATAAACAATCAAAGAAAGTTTATGGTAAAATATCTTGCTCCGACATTAATTTCGTTTCTGAAAATTTCAAAATTTCCTTTGGACGTGCATATTTTCAAATAGAAATTTCCCATGTCAAAGAAACTCGCTATTAATTTGTCTTAAAATAGGAATACTTTCTAAATGATAAAATTTTATAAAATAATTATATTAAAAATTATAAATAATAAAAATTTGGTAAGTAATCAACTGGGACTTGTAATGCCAGCCGATGGTGAAAGATGCTGAAGCAATTGATAAGGCTTTGAAAGATAAAGTAATTGATTATGAAAAAGTTCTTGAAGAATTTGGTGAAAATTTTATGGAATAAAATGTATTATTAAAATTGTTTAATTTTTGTGTTTATAATTTTTTAAATGATTATCATTTTTTATTATTAATTTTTGGTATTTGAAAATAGTTTTTATTAATTCTTTTTTGATTTTGTTGGTAAACTTCTAAATATGTGAACATTAATATAGGTTATGTCGATTATTTAAATAAAAAGGTTGTTTAAATATTCAGGATTTAATTTTATTTTAAAATAAAGATTATTGCGTTTATTAAGTGTTCTATTTTAAATAAGTCAAATGTAACTGATTAACACTCCAAAGCAACCAAATCTTTGATGACATATTGACAAAATTGTGTGTGTCAGCATTTATACATATTATACTTTTACTATATAATAGTATTTGTTACTTATAATACAATATATATTTTATTTATAAATTAGTTATTTAAATATACCTAACATCTCCCCTATTTAAAAGGTATTAGCCATTCAACTTTGCGAATTATAATTTTTCCATCTCTGTCTCGTAATTCATAACTATTTGCATGGATCCTTCTAACAACGACAAAAGGTCATGTATAACGGTCTTCTTCTTTTTTACTCATATCTACTTTAACTAAAACTTTTTCATTTATATCGAATTCTCGGTGTTTCGGTTCTCATTTTTATAATTTAAATTTCTTTGTTTTGATTGCACTTCTTCCACTATTTTACTTCTATCGTTGCGTATTCTTTTATTGTTGTTCCATTCTCTAGATATTGGGAAACCAAATACTGCTTCGGAGGACTCTTTCCAATTGTGCCTTGAATAGTAGCATTTAAAGTAAAATCAATTTCAGGTAACACTTCAACCCAATTCCTCTTAAAATTGTCTCTTAATGATGTACTGATAAAATCTTGTATTCTTTGAAATTGTCTTTCAATCAAATCATTAGTGTTATGATGATAAGGGCTTTAAAATTGTAGCTTTATATTGTGATTCTTTGCCAATTCTTTTATCAAGTTAGACTCAAATGTTTTGCCACAATCAATTCTCGGTGCCCCATATTTTACTATCCAGATTTCATAATAGTATCCGCTGTAGTTTTTTCGTCTTGCTTTGCTATTGCTGTTAACGAAATGTATCGACTACACATATCTATAATTCCCAAAATATATTTCTTTCCATGAATGTTGGCCTGCAAAGGTTCACAAAAATCTATCGTTATAACCTCAAACGGTTCTACGTCTTGTGTTTTTACAACTATTTCTTTTGTTTTTGTGACCAAGAAATTTTGTCTCCTTCACCAAAAATTTGAATTTCTCAGGATTTATTCTCAATCTTGCTTCTTTTATTTTTTCTAATACTTCATTTATTCTTTTTATATGATCTTCTTTGTCTTTTGAGAATATTAAGATATCATCTAAATACACTATAGCAATTTTCCATAATAATTTTCCTAAAACCATATTCATTAATTTTTAAAATGCAGCTGGAGCAGCCACAATTACGAATGGCATCCTATTAAAGCAAAACTTCCCAAATCTTGCTGAGAACACTGTCTTTTATTGCGAATTTGCTGTCAATTCAACCATGACGCGCTTCCCAGATCAATGGTGCTAAAGTACATTGATCCATTTAATGAATCTAACATCTGTACGATATTAGGTATTGGGAAGATTTGTCTTTCTGTAATTTTATTTAAACTTCTAAAATCTAAACATAATCGAATATCATTTTTTTCCTTCTTCCAGACACATACTAACGACTTATTCCATGGTGAGTCACACTTCCTAATTATGCCGTTTTCTTCTAAATTTTAAATAGCTTCTTCAATCTTTTCTTTTAGGTGGGATGGTTGTCTTCTTGAGTTCAAATGGATTGGTCCTTCAATAGACATCAGGAAAAAATTTCAGATATTAATAACGGAAAGTTCTTGTTGCAAGTCAACTTACTTGCTAATTATGATGATGTAATGAAACAAATCCTTGAAATGCCTTCTGGTTCAGTCACGTACCTAAGTCCGCAAAAACAAAATGAATTAATATCAATATTGGGAGGAAGATTATTAAAGGAATTAACAGCAAAAATTAATTGTTCATTATTTTATGTTTTGATGTTAGACACGATTCAAGATATTTAAAAAAAATACTAACTAATTGTAGTTATAAGACATGTATGTATAGATCAGTGATGGCGAACTTTTTCGAGCTTGAGTGCCATTAATAGAGCATCCAATACCGGTCAATTTTTTTGATCCCGGGATTTCGGTACTAGATTTTTTCAGTACCGGGTTCCCGGTACTGGCACCGGGACTGAAGGGAAATGGATATATCAAAAATTTTTTTATAGTAAATCAAACAAAAATAAAAATGAAATACAAAAATGAATAGAATTCAGTAGAAATAGAAAATAATTAATAAATTCAGTTGTTGGCAAGTTTAAAATATGATCGAAGAAAGCACAATATATCCAAGCTTTCATCATTTAATGATGATCGAATTTTAGTTGCAACTATTGAACATCCGGAAAAAACTCGCTCCAATTCTACGCTGGTAGGCGGTACAGAATTCAAGTAGTTGTAAGTTTTTTCGAGTATGGATCCGCGACAACCTTCTGCCTCGAAAACTGCCAGCTCTTTTTTGACAATACTTACTATATCGTTTACTGTTTCTGTCGTTTTTGGTACAATTTTGGAATTAGTTTCTTGACTGATTGCTCTGTCCAGTTTTTCTTGTAGAGACACCAATGCTTCTTCATCTACAGTTATTTCAATTTCTTTGTCTGATTCGCATTCCTGCGGTGGTTCGCTGGTAAACGGTTTGGACATACGATTAACCAACCCAAAAACTAAGTTAATAATCTGAGTTTTTGTTAGCTGTTTTTTTAACGTGTTGATGGAGTGAACTGACATCATGTGCTTATGTAGTCCACTGGTTGAACCGTCACCCGTTTTTAATTCTTTATTAAACTTACACGTCTTACATTTTGCAAATTCTCCTGATTTTTCACGTAAGAAATAACCCCATTTAGGAGTTTTTTCAATTACACTTCGAGTGCACTCTAAGTATTCCTTAATTTTGTTTGTGGACATGGTTGGTTTATAAGGACTGGAAAAATTTTATTTTAAATATTGAAAACTAAATTTTTATAATAAATAAAACTGTACCTGACTTGATGAACAATGCAAATTGTTTAATCTATTATACTTTTAATGTTTGGCACTATTATGATAACTGAAATTTCACGACTACTTAGTTAAACAGCATTAAACTAAGTAGTCGTGAAATTTCAGTTATCATAATAGTGCCAAACATTAAACGTATAATATATTAAATTACTATCAAATTCAAATCAAATATTTTCAGCTCACTTTTTAAATATTTTTTCAGCACTGAGTTTGAGGACTACTTAGTTTATTTTAAAACTGCTCTTTAATTATTTCAAATTAATATTTACTATTCCTATGGAAATCAAAAGTTTCCAGAACTCACTTTTTAAATTTTTTTCGGTACTGAATTTGACAACACTTGAGTTTATTTTGAATATTTTCGCATAATTTCACATACAAGTAGTCAGTACCGAAATCCCGGGATTCGAAGATTCTCAGCACCGGGATTCTGGTGCCACAAATAAGCCAGTATTCCCGGGATCCCGGGATTGGATGCTCTAGTCATTAATATTTATTTTTATAAAAAATTAAGACACGAGCCAAGAAAATAAAATAAAACCAATACATATTATGTTTTAATGTAAATAAATTTCAGAACTATACATAATAAACAAATATTTTTGTGTTATGTTAATATATTAATATCTTTATTATAAAAAAGTATAAAATCAAAATATTGTTGAAATGAAATAAAAAAATCCATATTTTTATTCATTTATTTATATAAATAAATAAATAATAATTAAAGAATGAAATTATTTTTGCAAAACAAACTTAAATTAATGAGATTTCTGTTGTTGTGCGGTGGATGATAAATATTTTATTATCCGGTTCATAACTCGTAGCTTTTAATAAGTTACAAAAGTACTGCTATCGTCTGTTAGTCTATTTCTCATGTCTGATTTAATAAAATTCATTGAAGAAAATAAGCGTTTCACAAGAATAAGTAGATGAAAAAATTGTTAAAATAGCCATTGCTATTTTTTAAGGCAAGAAAAATAATCGGGAATAGATTTCCAAGTTGTAAGAATTTCATTTTCGCCATTTCTCTGGACTGCTCCAAATAATCGATCTCGTTCAATTTCTTCCAAAATGATTCTTAAATCAATGAAATTTTGTTTCCATATCGAACTAGATTGAAAATCCATCAATTGCATCTCGAAATCTTCTAAATTCATAAACACGAATATCGTTAAATTTAACTGTTCGTATGTATAAATATCTGGACGAGTAATAAAATTTGAAGTTTCTTCAAATTGTCGAAATTGTATAAATCTTGCCAAAAAGTGTTCAATTGTAGCTTCTAAAATATTGTTTAATTCTTTTATTATTTTTGTTACATCGGGATTTTCATGAATTTTTATGTCCATCATATATTATTTTTAATTTTGGAAATACTTAAAATTTCTGCTCATTACGTCACATTTAAATATTTCTAGCTTAGCTTCAAATGCTTTGATGAGATCATACATAATATCAATGGTTTACCCAAAACCTTGTAGTTCAGCTCATTCAAATGAGAGCAAAAATCCGTAAAGAACATTAATCTTGATGTCCACTCAACATCTGATAACTCTGTATACTGAATTTGTTTCTGGTTATCCAAAAACATCCGTACTTCATCCAAACATTCGACAAAACTTTGTAGAACTTTGCCGCGACTAATCCAGCGAACATTATTGTACATAGTTCATATTGTATATATTATATATTGTACATAACACACCGAGTTGACTTCATTTAACAAAGTTTCAAACTTTCTTTTGTTTAAAGCATGTACGGTGATATAGTTAACTAGTTTAGTACCAAGTTTCATCGTATCGTTAACTAATTTAAGGCCGTTCTTTGCACTCAAAACTTCCTGGTGAATTATGCAATGAAAGTCCAAAAGAGGATGGCCAGCATACTTTGTAAATAATTTGACAAATCCTATTTCTTTACCAATAATACTGGGTGCACCATCTGTATTTACAGATACGACTTTCGATAGATCTATCTCTGCTTCATAAATAGCATCTGTTACTGCTTTCCAAATATCTACACCTTTGGTAGTTACAGATAAAGATATCAAATTTATCAATTCTTCACTTATTTTATTGCCAACTATATATCTAACAAATATAGCTAATCTAGCCGAAAGAGTGTTGTCTGTGCTTTCATCAAGACAAATTGAAACAAAATCACATAATTTAATTTCTGATTTTTGTTGCTATTTTACGTTTTTACCATATTCAGAATTCTGTCTTTTATTGTTTTTCGAGCAATAGGCAATTCCTTTATTCTTTGAATTATTTTATCTTTATTTGTAAAATCCCCAAAGAGAAATGGCACACATTCTAACCATGTATTTTTGATGTATTCTCCATCGCTGAACAGTTTTCCTTTTTGGCAATTACTTTAGCGACTTCAAAGCTAGCAGCTACAGTATTTGAATTATTACTTATGCACTTAATTTAAGCATTCGATTGTAGATTTTGTTTTTATTTACTGGTAAAATATATTCTTTTTGTTCATCTTTGGTTTTGTCAAGAAGCCACTTATGAATTGTTTACAAGTGTCTTTTTACAGATGATGTTCTACATACCACTGACACAGAACAAAGCTCACATATAGCTTTATCACCTTTTTTAACAACGCCGTATATTTCAATCCACCAATTTTGAAACTGTCGACTAGAAGTACTGTTACCAGCTTCCACAAGTTTTTGTTTTTTAGTTGGAACTGCCATTTTTGTAATTTATACTGAAATTTAATTTAAATAAAATTACACAATTTTTACAATATAAGAAAAGAATAACAAATTAATCACAATTAAATACGTACCAATTAATATTTAATTTAAACTTAATATTTAATATAAATTTGACTTTCACTGTTCTCTATGAATTGCATACTAATACTAACCGTATTTATTGAAGGTAACAAAAAAACTTTAATGCGTTGCGATGCACAAATATAAATTTGAAAATTGCATGAAAATAGAAAAAAACAATATGATAGAAAAAAATAGAAAAACAATCCGAAACAAAAGCAATATTGGATTTACATATTTGTAAAAAATGTTTGGTAAAAAAGTAAAGATTTTTTAACAAAAATAATTCAAAATTTTTATTTTAAACTCATATAAATTTTGGGTGTCATTAAAATTCTCTCGCGTGCCACTCTTGACACGAGTGCCATAGGTTCGCCATCACTGATATAGATCGTAACTCAAATGAATATTTAATTAGTTTCAATATTATTGAAACGTTTTTAGGATCTTTTCATTAGAAAGAGCATTATACTGAAAGAGCATTATTTATATACTGGATAGTTTGAACATTCCAATAGAAAAATGTTACGGTCAAGGGTATGAGGGTATAAGTGTAATGAGTTGTGTTTACAATGGGGTACAATCACAAATTAAAGAACTTCAACCCAATGCCGAATATGTTCATTGTAATAGCCACAACCTGAATTTAGTCATTAATGTTAGTGTAGTTAGATGTCACGATGTTATGTCATACTTTACAATTTTGCAAAATATATATGCTATCTTTGGGCATAGTATAAATCGCTGGGATCTTCTATCATCATTTTCCTGGGAAAGTAAAGTCGTTTTGAAAAAGCTTAACCCCAGTCGATGGTCACGAATGATTCAATCAATTGCTAACCAAAATTTTGCATTTCTTCAACCTAGAAATACTTTATCTATGTCTGAACAGGAAATGAAGACATCTTGCGATAATATTTCAAAAAAATATTCAGAAGTATTTTCCATTAACTTGTCAGTTCAGTTAATACAAGCTGCTAACTTACTAAAAGACCATTTGAAAGAAAACATGACAATTAAAGAATTTGCAGTTGTTAACAGAATTATGGGAAGTGACTTATCTGATTTATATGTGAAATTGCTTATATTTTTTAACTTACCGGTAACAGTTGCAAGTGTGGAAAGGACTTTCAAAAATAAAAAATAATAAAAAACTACCAGAGGAATTCAATCGAACAAAAAAGATTGTATCAAATGTCACTACGATCAATCGAATACACAGAGTCTTCAAAAATGTACCATAAAGACTTAATAAATACATTCGCAGAATCAAAAGCAAGAAAAAAAACTGTTTAACTTTTTAAAAAATAAAATCAAATGCACATAAGTTTTTCTTTGTATATTTTATTTAATAAGAAAAGATTTGTATGTGGGCCCCGAAATTGATTCTTGCACAAGGACTCAAATGTCTAGCAACGCCACAGCTTGGTTGTTACTACTTAGTTGTTAGTACCTGGTTGTTAGTAACTTGTTGTTAGCTATTGGTTGTTCGTTGAATTATTATTATTATTATTATTATTATTATTATTATTATTATTATTATTATTATTATTATTATTATTATTATTATTATTATTATTATTATTATTATTATTATTATTATTATTATTATTATTATTATTATTATTATTATTATTAATCACAAAATTTATTTCATTTAAATTATCATAAAAATTAATTTTGAAAATTATTACTTTAAAATTTGCTTCAAAATTTAGATTAAAAATTAGCTTTTTAAATTATTGCATTAAAAATTTCATTACTTTTTAAAATTTCTCAGAAGACGTCATTTATTAAAAAATATTACAATTTAAAAATTATTACTTTAATTTACTTATTTATTTTAATTTAAAATTATTGTCCTAATTTACTTTAATTTTTTTTAATTTGCTTATTTTTAAATTATTATCCTAATTTTTCATAAGACGTCGAATCTTCAAAAAATATTACAATAAATTCTTGTACAAAAATCCCTGAGACCAAAATACTCCCTGACCATATTGTTTCAGATTGACATAGGGGGTAGCGTGCTAGAGGTCTATTATCTACCTACTCGGTCTAAACCTCTATTACTTATCGTGCTGATAAGTTTCGGTTTTTTATTTGAAATATTTGTTTATTACATTAAAATTATTTTTCCCTCAACCTTCATTCTGAATTTTTGTAAAAATATAAAAATTTCCATTTATTTTCATTTTAAAATATAATATTATTTCACAGTAACATGTTTTGGAATATTAGATAAATTATTGGCTTACAAAATATTTCCATAAACCAATAGGAATGCTTTATTTTATTATGCTGCTTGCATTCTGATAAAAAATCTACAATAAAAATCAACAACAATCACAACAGACCAATCGAAAATTCAATTTCATTTTTTCATTATTTTGTTTGGTTGAAACGAATTTCATAAATTTTGAAAATAAATATTTTTTGTATAAATTAAAAGAAATAAATATAATAATATTATTTCAGAAAATGATTTGTATCAAATTTTTAATAATTTTGATTCCAGTATTAATTAATGAATCATGTTGTTTAAATCTTTGTAGAAGAAAATTCACGATTGTAGTTGACGGAGGAAGTACTGGAACAAGATTGCATTTCTTTGAATTTACACAAATGGGCAAAATCACGAAGTTGAATATAACGGACAGAATCTCGTCAAAAGTAGCTTTGTCCAAATTTTCAAATGCGCGTGCAGATTGGGGTCTGATGAGAATAATGTTTAACAATATAACAGCGTTTGCAATGTCAAAAATTCCAAGCAAGTGCTATAACAGTACTCCAATATATGTCCAAGTAACCGCTGGAGTTCGACAGATTGAACAAGCCATGAGTACAAGGATATTGAATCATGTCAAAGATATTCTTCTTACGTCTAGATTCAAATTCAGTCGCAATTTTGTTGATATATTAACCACAGGAAAAAGAAGGAAGATTAGCTTGGGTTAGTGTGAATTTTTTGCTGAAAAAGTTACAAAACAATAAATGCTTGGATACAGTGGGTATGCTTGATCTTGGAGGGGGATCAACCCAAGTATCATTCGCTACAATTGATAAAGATCTTATTCCGAAAAGTAAGAAAATGATACTTTTTGGACAACAATATTATGTATACAGTGGTGGTTATGATTATATGGGAATTGATGAAACACGAATTAAGTATTTGAAAGCTTCACATTGTATAGGATTAATATGCCAAAATCAAATAATGAGATCTGAATGCTTGCATCCCAATGTAACAGCTAATTTCCATTTTGGTAACAGATCTCTAGTAATAGGCGGAAAGCCATTCAAAAGGGAACGATTTTTTGATTGTGTCTACAATGGAGTAGATCTTGTTCTCAGGGTCTATAATATTAGAAATTATATTAGGAAGATGGAATTTGTAGCCATTTCTGCATATTATTATATAATTAAGTCCGCATTTAACATTAAAAAGAAAGCCGAAACTGATTTAATGACATATTCACTAACCAAAATTATAAATCGTGCAAAAGAAATCTGTCAAAATCCGAAGAATGAAACTGATAATTTCAAACATTTTCAATGTTTAGACATGACATATATTATAGCTCTACTTTCCCGTGGATACCGTTTTGAAGAAGAGGATGAAATTAAAATTTCTAGACGAATAAAAAAAATAAGTTTAAGTTGGGCTCTAGGATATGCCATTACCAAGTTATAATTAAATGTTATATTTAAATGAAACCTTATTTTGACTTTTTATCAATTATAACTATTTTATTCTGCAATTATATTTCATATTTTCTTGGCATTATGGGGTCATGGGAAATAATATTTTGGTTTAGCAGATTTTCTTTTGACATTTTATGAAAATTATAAATTATATATTAAGTTAATGGGGTGGAGAGCGTTCTAACTTGTATGATGACTATTCGTTTTTAGCTTATCACACCATGAGGGGTCTAGATGTAGAATTAAACTAAAATTAGACTAAATCGAATAAATATTTTATTTAATACAACATTTTGAATGAGCTTATATGCTTAGTGTATTTCTGCGCCCATTTTTGGTATATAATTTTTAAAAGTCCCTTCTTCTCTTTTGAAATGTCTCAAGAACTCTCTATTTTGTTATTCAAACAATATATATATATAGCGAATTGAAAAACCATAACAATTAATACTAGGCAAAATTTATTTGAACAAATTGATGATGGAATATTGGATTTGGAATCGGTACTGTAAATCTCTTTTTTTTTCTTCTTTGGAATTTTTACAAGTTGGAAGAAGCTCTTCTATTTGGATGTGCATTTTATCTGATGTTTTTTTCTGCATTTTGAAATATCTAATTATCTAACTATTTTATTATTTAAACAAAAATAAAATGCAAATATTAATAAATTAATATAAATTAAAAATTTACAAAAAAAATTTACTACAATTGGTATACCTAAAACCTTTCAAATTAAGTATTTTGCTTGATTCATTTACATACTATCCATACTCATTATGAGCTGTTAAATTTTAAAATATTAAATCTCAAAAATGTAAAAAGAGAAAGATTAAAAACGTTGTATATTAACTAAAAATTAATAAATTGTAAGTGAAAATTAATTGAATATAATTTTAAATAAATAATCAAAGAAAGAAGACAAAATTTTAATAATTGAAAAATGCCTACTAAATATATTGTATAACATCAATCTATATATTTCGACCGTTTAACAACCTTTTCAGATTAGAAATCGTATTATTAATAACTAAATGAAAATAAGAATATTTAAAGAAATTAATCAATAATCAATCGTAATCAAAACTCATTATTATTGCCTCATTTGCCATCAATGCTTAACAAATGAGTCTATGAAACTAGGTCGCCTTGAAGTGCATTTGAAGGCGAAGCACAAAGAACACATTAACTCAGACTTAAGTTTCTTTAAAACGTTAAAAGAAAGGTTTGATAGAAGACCAACAACACAGTCTTTTTTTACCTCAACAAATTCAACGAATAACTGCATCCATGAGGCTAACTATTTAATTTCATTACTAATAGCCAAAAAAGGGAAAAATCATACAATAGGGGAGAATTTGATCAAACCCTCAATTTCAGTCTTTTTAAAAACTGATTTGGAGAAGGATGACGAGGACGTAAAAGTGATGCCTTTAAGTAACAAAACTGCCAGTCAAACGATTGACGAGATGGGTGATGAAATTTTGAACATTTTTATTGACTCCAAAAGTGTAATGTAAGTTAAACCGCTTTGCTTGAAATTTTGAGTCATTTGAACCTTTTGTCTACTGATTTGAAAGAAAGATTTTCGGATTTAAAAGAAATTGATTTTCCGACTTGGATTATGCAACCAGTTTTAGTGGATTTAGCTTATATATCTAATGTGCAATATATCAAGAAGAACTTGCGGAATTGCAAAATGATGAGTCAGTTAAGGCTTTATTCAATATAAAAGGTGCGATGGCATGGCTTTTTGATAAATCCAAGGCCAAATACCCAACTTCAACTAAATGTGCGAAAAAACTTTTATTACCGTTCCCATCCTCAAATCGTTTGGACACAACGTGGTGATTTAAGATCGAGCTTACTAAGATGGAACTTACTAAGATGGAGCCAAATATAAAATCTTTGTGCACTAAGCATCACAGCCCCAGGATCGCATTAAATTAATTTAACAAAATCTGTTTAAATTTTATTTGAATTTCAGTTTTTGATTGTATTCTTGAAATTCTTTCTTTGATATGATAACAATTTTACAGTGTTTTTTTATAAAGCATATCATTTATAATATTTTTAAACAAAACAAATAAAATTTTAATGTTTAAAGTTTTATCGGGAGTACAAATGTTAGGAAACACTGATTTAAGGTATCATTCAATAAAATATTTAATTAACTGAATTCTTAGGTAATATAGTAAAATCACATCTTGAGTATTTTTTTAGTTAATTTATGAATTTCAGTATTTTGATATATACAACAAATTAATCAATAAAGACCGTTTGGGTAGCATATTGTAAGTTCTTATCTATAGTCAGAGTTTATCAGAAAAGTTATTTTGTTTCCCATGGGTATTGCTAGCAAGGGTACTGGCCACACTCAAAATGTCGCAAGGATATGCTAATTAAGGCACATTTAGAAATACATGGTAACAATTCTTAGGTAATTTATTGAGAAATAAATGCTCATATTTATCATAAATTCATGAATAATTAGAATATTTTAAATGTAACTTACCGAATTCTTATTTCGAGCGACTAATTTTTTGGTTATATATTCATGCTAATTTTGGTAGATATTATCATTTGGAGTAAATTTCTATCTTTATTCGAGACAAAAAGGAGTCATAATAGATCATTTAATCAATATATATTAGTTAAAAATATATATTATAGGGTAACAATTATTTTCGAATTTAATGATCATTAGGCGTGATATATATTTGCGAGAATTACTTGGTCATATAGGTTAAGATGTTTGAGTAACTTTTACCAAGACATGGATATTTTTGTGCGAATAATTTATGAATATTGGTTAATTTTGTCATTTTTAGTCATTTAAAATAATATTTAGCAAAAGGTAATTTAGCAAAATATCATTGAAAGATATATCCATCCGATAAAATCTCTATATTCCTTCAAAATATTTTACCCTTAACTGATATTCAACCGATTTAATTTCTAGAAATCTAATTAAAATCATAAATTTCCTTCAATAAAGATCAATTTTCTTTAGTTTTTGTCGAACTCTTTGAAGTCAATATCAAATTTTTGTCACCGATATCACCACAATAAATAAAATAACATCTTAAATAAAGATAAAATAACCCTAACCCTTTAACAACTAAGACTGTTTACAGACTGTCATCATAAAAACCCCATTTGATTCAAATCAAAATTTTTTCGCGTTCCAACCAGTAAGACCATTTTTCGTCTGTAAAGCTCCCGACCATAACTTGTAGGTTTCAACACGATCAAACACATAGTTTGCTTGTAATGGTCAGTTTCGTTGAGAACTTCGGTTCCTCGTAATTCTATTTCAGTGGTTTAAGGGTTAATTCCAATTAATTCTAGATTTCATTGTCAAAACATAAAACCAAGTAAATTGATCATTAACCCTAAATAATAAAACCGTGGATAATAATTAGAAAATTAATATAAACGAGTTCTAAAACATAAATTTAAATTACTGTGCAATAACATTCATCACAACCTAATAAACCTCTAAAATGATATCATTTTACAGGATTGATAATTAGCCAAATACTCACTATTTCCCTTGAAACATTAATATTTTACCAATAAGAAAATTATCCATTTAAATAGAGATATTCAAAACATTTCCACCGATCCCTTTTCCTTTTCCTTTTTGCACTAATTAATTAGTACTGACCTTTGTTTTTGTTTTCTTGTCAAATTTCTTTTGTTTCATTCCTCTTTCTCATTTCTCATTTCTTTTTGCTTCCGTTTTCTTTTCCGAGTTCCCATAGATCGTCCCGTTTGTCATGACGATCTTCTCCCAAGTAATTTTATTTATTTATTTATAAATTTGGTATTTAGGTATCCTCAACAACTTGAATTAAAAAAACATCTGTTTCTTGATTCCCTCGATAATATTTAGATCTTATTATGTTCTCTATATGATTATATCTTCCAAATTTCAAGTCTTTCAAAACTATATCCATTGATTGTTTTATTTCATTTTTAAACATTTCAATAAATTTATTTATGTCGATAAGTTCCTTTATTATTTTCATTATTAGACAATTTATTTATAAATCAATATTTGAGTGAAATAAATAAAAACAGTGTTTAACATTAGAAACAAACAAGAAGCCCTTTAAATTAAATTTTTTTATTAATTTTTTTTGTCTTGGGTTTTTCCAACATTGTTTGAGCGCATCTATTAAAATGTGTTTAAATTAATCGAAAAATTGAAGGGTTTGGGAAATCCAGAGGGGCAACTGCCCCCTCTTGCCCCCCATTGCGGACGCCCATGATTCATAGCCAAGGAAATTATCCTCTTCTTCATTTTCTTTTTCTTGATGTTCTTCTTTCAAGTGTAGTTTGGAATTCTTTACCACAAGCATAAGATGTTTTAATTTCATATTTTCTTTTCCCAAGACATTTATCATCATTTAATTTGATTAAAAATCTTATCACACAATTGTTACAGAAAACAAAATTTTCATCATTCAATCCAACAGCCTTTAAAGGATGAGCTCTTCATTTAAAATGGGATAGGTAAGCTGATGGTCTATGAAAAACTGTATTGAAAGGTTCCAGTTACGTAACTATACAAGTGCAACAGATGCACCAGCACAGGGACCAGAGATCTAGAGGGCCCTAAAACGGAATTGTTAATTGAATTATTTATACAAATTTTTTTTACAAAAATTGTGTTCGAGATTTTAAAATACAAATTTTCTACAAAATTTTCCATTCGAGATTTTTAAAGACAATTTGTATTCTCACAGTTGGCAACCCTAATTCTCAGTAAAACACAGAATAATTGTATTGAATAATAATAATATTTTAATATTTAACAATAATTTTTGTGTCTTTTTAATTAACTGTAAAATTTATGCAATTTGCATGAATCTGAAAAAACGTTATCTTTTTCTATATATATTTTTATTGGAAATATTTCTCTACGATTATTTGGAAAGTATTTCCTAAGATTTTTTTATATCTAGAAACTGTTATTAATTTTAATTCCATCAATCTTGTAATAATAATATTTTTTGACCATCTTTTGTTGGAGCTAATAATTTTCTCAAATGTTCAAAAAGAAAAATAGGATTATCTGGGAACTAAAAAACATCAAATCCTTTTCCTTTCTTGGATGATTTCATTGAAGATTCTTTAGTTTTATAAGATGGTGGTAGTGACGCATACTCTGATCCTGATAGTTTAGGGGGAACTATTACTTCTGTTCACTCTCTATAATAGCCTAATTTATTAAAACCATGCACATCACTTACAAAATCTAAAAATATAAGAATTGTGAATTCATCAACTTGTAAAATTCCATTCTAAGCAAGAGCATTCCCTCAATAAACAAAATTAATTCTTTTGATAGATGATATTTTTATTCTTTACTTGCACAAAAATATAAAATTCATTATTTTCTAATGTTATTATAAATTTATTCAGCCCCGGTTCTTCTGTTAGGCAAACTAGGCTGCTGTCGAGGGCCGCCAAATTTGCAAAGTAATTTAAATAAGCATCTAAAAAATATTTTTGAAATTAAAAAAAAATAATGTAACAACTTCGTTTATAAATATTTTTAATTATTTTTCAGCTTATTCGATATATATAATTTTAAAACATTCGTTTTACGAAAGTTTATATTATATAAGTTCATTTTAATCTAGACCATTTTAAATTTTTTTATTTTTAATGAATAATTAAAATTAAAATTTGATTTATCCATGTCAGTGTTAAAAGGAACTAAAAAAGATTCTGGTGCTGAAAAACAAAAATAAGCTTTCCTCTAAGACTTAGAGTCTAAGTCATTAAAATGGTGACATTGATATTATATATGGATAGAGTAGCCAACATGTAACTTTGCTTAGGGCCGCCAAATGATTGAAACCGGGCCTAAATTTATTATTATTAATTAATAATTCTACTCCTTGTTGATCCCTTTCTTGGACAAATGTTTTAACAATTCTTGGTCTATTTAAAATAGATTTATAAACATTATTATTTATATCTATTCTTAAAACTTTCATCTTTGCATTTGGTGTTGTTATTATTTTTTTATTTAATGTTTCCATTAGTGGATTAATAGATTCTATAATTGGTTTCTGTTTTTCTTGATTGTTGGGACACAAAACTAAATTGCATAAAGTTGTTATTGAATACGACTTTGAAAGCGACCATAGAAATATTTACTCCAGCAGTCAATGTTCCCACTAAAGTATCGGCACTTGATGTGGCAGTTGTACTGAGATTGTTGATCGTATTTGGGCATGTAGACTCCACTATTGTACTATGCAAAAGTATTGGAATCTTTATCTGGAATAACTTTGTTTATTGACTCCTTTTGGCAATCGAAGACGAATAAGTAAGTCTGGTTCACGTAACGAACTTTATCATGACAGTCAATAGAATCGCGAATTAGTATTCTAAGGGAAATTTCTTTGGTTGAATAGAAGGTGGTGATGATCAAGCTCATCAATAGAGATATCACAGCTAGGTAAACAGAGGTTTCAGCTTCTCGAATGTTTGGCATATTTGTTATTGATTTTGCTGAGAGTTAATGATTAGGATCTCGAATGATACATGAATTGTTTTATATAGTTTTTTGAATAGAAAGAATATTTAAACAATAATATTAAATATCAAAAGAAATTTTTTATCCAATTTCACCACTGATGGCTTGAAAATGATTCTTGTAGTTTTATAAAGTATTATAAAATGCAACAAGGTGAGTAATTAAAACCCAGTAGAAAAGCAATAGGAGAACTTTCGATGGATAACCAAGATAGATTTTAATTAAAAACTACCATGCTTTGAAATGATTCAAAAGACCCGTTTATTACAAACTAGTAGGCAGATAGGATTCAGAATGATTGCTGTAGACAGGTCTTATATTTGCCGATGAGATCTTCCTAGTTTGAGAATAACTAACTATGTCATATTAACCATCGAGGAGCCCTCGCGCTCCGTACAGCACACATTGAAAACCACTGCTCTATAGCATTCAGAAACTAAATAGGAAATGCAATTGTAATATTTAAATTCAAAATAAATTGAATCTTACATAAAAATATAATTTGTTGAAATAAAACTATTATAAAAATAAAAACAACAATTAATGTTTTTTTCAAAACATCTAAAATAATAATTATCATATTTCTCAGTCTTTAAATTCTGGNTTTATAGGACAAATAAATTGCGGCTTTCTTATTTAATTTCTTTTTCAAATTTAACACGTTCATAAAAATTTGTGAAATTTAAAAAAATTAAATTAATGTCGGAGTAAATAATTTTAACATAAAGCTGTTTGAATACTTCATAAATTAATTTTCGTAAGATTTCTGAAATAATTTTATAAATTGATACTAATATGTTAGAAGTAAAAAGATTTTCTAATAAAGAAGCGCTTAAAATACGTTCTAAGTATTTTTATTTATCAATCACATAATTTACTGTTTACTGTTGAGAGATAAAAAATTAAAAACGCCATAAATATATTTCAAAGGATCATTTATTATATAAATTGTTCCCTCCGTCTTGCCTTTTCAACCCATACCCTCATATTATAGTAAAAACCACGACATTCTACTCCATAAGATATATCAGTTCCCAGTAACTCATCTAAAGCATCTTCTATCCTTATGTTTGCGTTGACACTTTTAATCCATGATATCGTGATTTTAACATCGAAAAAAACTCTTCAGTTGGGTTGAGCTCTGGTGAGTAAGGTATTAGAAATTTCACGGGAATTCGATTTTCGGACAATAAAATCTGAACATCTCTTGAAAGATGAAACTTTGCATTGTCCATTCCCAGAAATTTGCCTGGGTTTTGTCAAAAGTAGGGAGTTAGATGTTCACGTATAAACTCGATAAATAGAGATTGGTTATATGAACCAGTTCGATATTGATAGGACACTATACCATTTATACCAATCACACAAATTAAACTTCTATTCACATTTCTGTTAGCAGGAACTTGGATAAAAGCTTTTGTGTTTATAGGAGAATACCCGTTTAGTCAAGAAATACCAGGTTTTCATCACCTATCATTAAAATTTCAGATGCATATATTGCTCTCTCATCTAGGCGATTTTCAGTGTTCCTCTCAATCGGAATACGGGTCAATCTTTTTCTGGTTAGCTTAAGATTCTTCAACTTTCTAGAAACCTTTGATTGCGTAGGATTTATTCCGAATTTGTTGCTCAAGAGGGTTTTTATCTCATCCTGTATAAGTGAGATGTTACAGCTTATAATGTTGAGTATTCCCCTCTCTTCCGGATTTAGAGTCGATGACCTTTGACGACAGGTCCTCCTACACTTCTCAGCGGCCGGTACAAACTCAACTTTATTCTCTTCGTCTCTTAGGATCTTCCTAACAGTCTTTCTATTCAGTTGAAAGATTTCTGAAAGGTACTTTATGGTAGAATTTATTGCACGATCTCTAAGTTCTTTGTTGAGTGTTGTCCTTGCTTTGCGACCCATATTGTGGGGTTATTTTTCAAAACTTTTAATTAAAAAGGTATATTGATTTGCATAAATGGGTATATAGATTTGCATAACCCTGTATTTGTAAATATTCCTTTTGATTCCACTATAATACCATTAAATTTCAATTTAATGATGGGTAAGTTATTCAATGTTTTGACTGCTTTAACTCATGAGTTATTGACAACTGAAAGCGTTAATAAATTGAATTGTAATTCCACCAACGTATACAATAAGTGATAGAAACTTTTCGCTAGTCAGCGTGATAGAATTTAAATTCCAATCTCCGATTAGGAAATCTATTTAAGCCATACTTAAGGATTTTATGAAGATCATATCCATGAAATCATGAAATACAACGGGTAATAATAATTTTCCTCGAAATATTACATTCATCATACTGGACCAATACTTTCTGTAAAGAAAATCGTGACCTTATCTATTCCTGTTTTTTACACAAAAACAAATTTTTATTATTTTGTATGATTTGTCTTCGTCTAAAGTTTTTTGTAATATGGACTGATGACTTTTATTTCAATATTCTTTACTTTCTTTAAAACAGTCATGACCAACAAATTGATAGTAACTTGATATTCTAGTGATTTAATTAATTAAAAGTAATCCAATAGAACTTGGTATATGCTTTTAATGGTATATTTCATCTGAAGGTAAAATGAACTCGAAATCTACATAAATAACTAATGGGGGCAGACCCGAATTAACATCTTCGTAGGCCCTAGGCACTTTTAGCTTGGGAGACCCTCTCGCATAATTTTTTGTCAGTACAGTATCCCTAATGAAGTCAGCTATATCGCTAATTTTTAAAATTTAAATTTAAGAATTTAAGAATTTAAATTTGCGTATTTAGTAGCTGTGGATTTATGGTTGCAATTGTTTTTTTGTAGTACTTTTTTACAATTAGTTTCAGAAAAAATTTAAGAATTATAATAGTGTTTATTCTTTGTTAAAGTATCTATAGTTATGTTATTTATAAACGATAATATTTCTGTAAACTGTAAATATTAATTATTTAAAGTAAGTCTTCTTTTTAAATATATAATAATTTAATAAAAATATTAATATATATGTAATTCCAAATATAATTATTTAATAGTAATCAAAAACAAGTGATTGTATCAAAAGGAATTCTAATTGAAGTACATATATTAAAAAGTTCCAGTTGTATTAACAATAATAAAAACAAGCATCTCTATATAAAATCTATAAAAGTGTAGATTAAGTATATTGTTCATAGAACTGAAATTCTTGAAGTAAGTATACATAATATTAAATATTTTCCTCTAACTATAAAAATTATATTAGTTTAGCCAGTTTAAAATTTAAGAAATGTCTGACGGATATAGAGAAAACATGAGTCAGGCTCAGAAAAGCGTAAAAGAAAATTGTCAAAGAAGAAGCATTGAAAAACATGAAAGGTTCACTACTCAAATATATAACAGCAACAAGAGGAAATAATGAAAGCTGTTCTACAAATGTAAACGAATTTATTGGACCAGAAAACCAAAATCAAAATAAAACTTCAGAACAATTATCATGTGGTAGTAGTGGTACAGAAGATATTAGTACTGATAAACAGGGCACGTATACAGGTGAGACAGAGGTAGTAGAAGGTCAAACTTCTGCCGAAATAATTATATCTTTAGAGGATAATATAATAGAAATATCTAATGAAATATCAAAAGTTAATTTAAACTTAAAATATAATAATGATCCAGCTAATTGGGATATTACTGCTGATCTCATAAATTATTTTTCTGAAAATAAGCCTTCGCAAAATATAGATTTCAATTTTCTCTTGAAGGGTAGAAAATATGGAGACAAACCAGATATCCACGTAAAGAATATTTTATCAGGAAATTAACAATGGGGAAACAATCGAAAGAGACTGGCTTATATATTCTCCATCAACTGGAACAGTACATTGTTATATTCTGCAAGCTTTTCCCTAGAGTGAACGTGAACGTAATTCTCAATCAATTTAAAATTGGATTGATGATTGGAAAAATGCAATGTCCAGGATTACATCACATGAAAAATCAAAAGATCATCTTGACGCAGTATCAGCTATGTTTCAATTACAGAAGAACAGTAAAATTGATGTAGAACTACAGAAAGAGAAAGATAAATTATGTAAATACTGGATTGAAGTTTTAAGAGAATAGTTGCCGTAATAAAATTTCTATCTGAAAGAGGTTTGCCATTCCGTGGGAATAATGAAATTCATAATTGTTCTAATAATGGAAATTATCTTGGTTGTATCGATCTTATAGCCGAATTTGATCCTTTTTTAAAGGAGCATATTCGAAGACATGGAAATCCTGGAAGAGGAAATGTTTCCTATTTATCTAATATTATATGTGAAGAATTTATTGGTATACTAGAATCCAAGGTAACAACGCAGATAATATCTGAAATTAAAGAAGCGAAATATTATGGAATCAGCATTGATTCAACTCCTGATATTAGTCATATGGACCAGATTACCGTGATAATTCGGTATGTCCTTAATGTGGAAATGTGGTTGAACGATTTTTAAAATTTATTGCAATTGAACAACACGATGGAAAATATTTATTCGACATTATACGACATACTTTGGAACATCATAACATAAGTATTGGAAATTGCAGGTCCCAATCATATGATAACACCAGTAATATGAGCGGCATATATACAGGTGTACAAGCTAGATTTAGAGAAATAAATAAACTGGCGGAATGGGTTCCATGTGCTGCACATAGTCTTAATTTGGTGGGTTCAACTGCTGTGGAGTGTTGCCTGGAAGCAGTAAAGTTTTTTGGAATTTTAGAAGCAATATATACTTTTTTTTCCGCTTCACCACAGAGATGGTCCAAATTTAAAGACAATATGAAAGAAAATACTTGTGTTGTAAAAAATTTATCAGAAACCAGATGGTCTGTACGACATGATGCTACTAAAGCTCTATTCATGAATTATTCAGAAATTCAAAAGCATTGTTTGAAATAACTGAAAGCGAAACGTCAGCCTGCAGTGGCTGTGCAGGAAGCTAAATCTTTAATAAAAAACCTGAACAATTTTGAAACAGCATTGATGTGTGTTATTTGGAATGATTTATTGCAAAATATTAATATTGTCAATAAAGCTCTGCAGGAGACTGCATAGAATTATGTACCATTGTCAAATTATTTAAAACTCTCATAGCTTACTTTCATGGTATTCGTATAGAGTTTGATAAATTTGAAACCATGGCAAAAAAACTTACAACTTCCGAATATAAACAACATACACAACGTAAACGAATAAGAAATAGATTTTTTGACGAAGTTTTAGACAACACCGATCCTAGTTTGAGCCTGAGTGCAAGTAACAAATTTCGTATTGAATCTTTTTATATAATAGTAGATAAACTTATTATTGAGATGCGTAAACGTCTTGAAGCATACGGAATGTTATATGAAAGGTTTAATTTTTTAGTGGACAGAACTTTGACAAATGATGAAATAGTTTCGAAAGCAAACAAGTTAGTGCAAATATATTCTTCAGATGTTGAAGATGCATTTTGTGACGAGTTTTTATTATTTTCACGAATGTATGGAGATAAAAAATCAGTGAACGAAATGTTAGTTGCACAAATAAATGATAAATTAGTTACCAGTTTTCCCAATGTAAATATTGTGTTACGAATTTATTTATCAATATTTGGTACGAATGCGGAAGGGGAACGTAGAATTAAAAATTGTCTCCGATCAACTATGGGGCAGGAACGATTGTCAGCACTAACACTTTTATCTATTGAAAGTGATTTAATGCGAGAGATTAGTTTCGATGAGGTTATTGTCGAATTCGCAAATAAAAAAATGCAGAAAGTTATTTTAGATAATAATTGAATAAATTGTTTACTAAATTAATGTTATTTTTTTATATTTTTTTGAAAATAAATTTTTAATTATTATGAATTAAATCAATTTTTTTTCATGCTCTGGTTAAATATTTATAATATACATTTTTCGTAAGTATAAATACATATTTTCGTAGGCCATTTAATATTCGTAGGCCCTAGGCACTGTGCCTACTGTGCCTATGGGATAATGCGCGCCTCAATGGGGGTGTTTATCGTCTCTTACCAATTTCTACATTCCAAATGTCTATCTTTGAATAAGGTTCATAGAGTTGTATCCAACTGATTTTACTAGCACAATGCCTGATGTTTTCAAAAGCATATTGCTTCCGGAATCCATTAAAAATATTTTCATACAATTTGCGACAAAATTGATTTTGACAATTTAAACATTTTTTGAGGATACCTAAATAACAAATTTATAAATAAATAAATAAAATTATTTGGGAGAAGATCGTCATGACAAACGGAACGATCTATGGGAACTCAGAAAATAAAACGGAAGTAAAAAGAAATGAGAAATGAGAAAGAGGAATGAAACAAAAGAAATTAGACAAGAAAACAAAACCAAGGTCAGTACGAATTAATTAATACAAAGGAGAAAAGGAATTCCAGAAAACAAAATATGGGAAAAAGCCGTATCTTGACAGCTTGTCAAAGATAGCAGAATTGCCGGGAAAAGGTGGCCTAACAAAAAGAAAAAGGAAAAACATATCTTGACATCTGTCAGAGATAAAATGGGAAATACAGGAGAAAGAAAATTGGAAAACATTTGATTATCTCTAGTGCCACAAATAAAACAAGCTATATAAAGAGAAACTGGTGGACACAAAAGAGACACAAAAGTGAGACAAAATTGAGACAAAACCGAGACGACGAATTAGACAAAGTCGGACGAAAACGTTATTTCATTTTATTATTATTATTGAAACTGAATCATTTACTCTCAAAATTTGAATCACATGGAGAAGTCTATATTCATATAATGAGTGCAGAGGAATCAACTGAAATCGAATAAGAATTTAACAGTACCTCAAGCTGTTAAATAGACGACGATCTAGAAAATGAAAAATAATACAGTCTTCATTCTTAAAATTAGAAAGCTTATTACAGACCCAGAGGTAAACTGTAAGAAATCAATTGATATATTAACAAAATTGGCTAAAAGACTGAGTTTGAGAAAAACTAAAACTGCTTTAAATTTCTGTGCTAAATGTTATGAGGTAAACTTGGATGAGAATTAATGAAAATATTGGGACAATCGCTTCGGAGGAATAAGTGGTTAGATCCCATATTTATTAAAAATAATTGGATTATACGGCATAACCTCCTATTGTCAAATTAGAGCATATGAACAAGTAAATGAATTAAAAAGAGAAATTATATACAAATCCAAAGGTTGGGGACTTGAACTTAAATTTATGGAATGAATGTTAGAAGGCGATGACTTTTCTGGTAGACTGTGGATATATTCCTGGAGTAGAAAACGAGATACAGATATTGAATATAATTGAGGAAGAGAAAACAATTAAAATTAATTTTATGGAAGTACAAGTGATATTAATGATAAATTGAATATGATTTTGAATTCAGAAATTGGAGTAGAGGAAAAATTAAAAATTCAACATTGTATTAGACATTTAGATTATGAAAATGGTTATGGAAGAAGCAATAAAGACTGTTATTCCAAAATTCGGACAAGAATTTAGAAAAAAAGGAATTTATATTGAACGATTTGTGATATTATTAACAATAAAAAATCATGGTGTTGAATGTACAGATGAACATTAAATTTTTTCTTCCCGTTTTTGTGACTTATTCATAATCAATTTGCGAATAAAAATAATTGAGAATGCTACCAGTGAAATCTTTTAACTTCACCGGTGTCTTTTATAAATTTTATTTATCTTTCTTTATTTTCTTTAATCAAAATTTATATTCACATAAAATTTCAGCGCTGCTTCTTTTAAGTATTTAAAATTGCATCTAATTTATGTGATTTCACCTAACAAAATTTCTTTAAATAAAAAATTTTAAATTCTGCTGCTAAAAGTAGAATTTAATTTAATTCATTGCAAATAACTAGGATGTGTAAAAATAAAAGAACCTTTGAAAAATAAAGATTAATTAATTCAATGTAAAAATATTACAATCAAGTTTTCTTTAAAATAAACCCTTTAATTTGATTAGCCAATTTAATTAACCAATTACATGAAGCGGTTGTAGGTATAAAAAATCGAATCTGTCAACTTTTTACTGATCCTATGATACTATTACTAAACATTTTTATTAGTTTTTCTGTGTTTTATTTGGCATCAACACAGAATTTGTGCAAAACGTCAGTGACAGAATATTTCAAATGGAAAAACCACCAATATTTTTTGATTTACAACATCGACATCATGAGACAAGCGGTCAGTTTAACCAAAAATTGTCACAACTATTATTTTAATCCTTGTTTTCATGAAGGAATTCTGAACCTCGGCATTTTCCGTTTGTCAATATCCCTCCGTCGTCAAATTGTCAATGCGCTTGTCCAATTTGGTGCCAGGTACCCGGAATTGCGTGTGAATGCTGTAACGTGCGCGATGATCCTGAAGTAAACAATAGAAATTTAGATGAAATCATAATGCAACGGCGTATTCGAAATAGAAGAACTTAGTAGATTTTGAGCGCATTTGTTACTTAAAAAATAGATTAACTTTAAATAAAATTTATTTTAGATTATAAATAGCTGGGTACCTTAAAAATATAATGAAAGTAAAATAATTATGATTCTACTAAAATAAATCATTTAATTTTAATTTTCTAATTATCTGAAAATAATAGACAAAGGTTATAATTCCAGTCATATATTCCGTGTTATCAAAATTGTTGGAAAGGATAATCTCGGCACCAAATTAGACGGAATGGCCACCGCTGGATTGCGCTAAGTTTGCGTTGTTACATAGAAATCCTCTTGTTAGACAAGTCGATTTTACTATATTTTAAAAGTAAAACGCTGATGGTTACGCGTCCCTCTCCTTGCATGTGGGACTGTGTAAGCTACACTGTTTTTGTAGCACTTTAAATATAACTAGTGCCCAATCTCCGTTCCTGACAATTGAACTCCGTTAGAGAACACTATAAGAGAATAAGAAAAGTATTTCAGAGAATAAGTAATTCTGGGTTAAAAATAAGCCTAGAAAAATGTTATTTTATTCAAAAAGAGATAGAACTTTTAAGGCATGTCATAAACGATGAAGGAATACGTACTGATGACAATAAAATATTCGCGATTGAAAATTTCGAAGCCCCAAAATGTGTCAAAAAATTACGAATTTTTCTTGTATTGACAAATTATTATCGTCGATTTAAAAAAGTTATGGTACGTATTCAAAACCACTTGAAAAGTTGTGTGGTGTAAATCAGACAAAAATTATGCGAACAAATGAATGCGAAGAAGCCTCTCAAGAATTATAAAAAGCATTAGAAAAAGTTTCAATTCAGAACTTAGGGTGTAAATTGTATCGATCATTGAATTATAAATAAATTCACACTTTCTTCTCGGATTGAGTGCCATAGATTTGCTCGCCATAATTATTTCGTACTTCATTAAGTCCGTCTTCCCAANTTTCTTTTATTTGTTCCTCGATTTTATTCAGAAAATGAGCAGGCTATCTTGTCGGGTTGAGTGCTATAGATTTGCTCGCCGTAATTATTTTGTAATGCCTTAAGTCTGTCTTCCCCACATCCCTCTTGTGTTTCATAAAAACTTTGTCGCATTTGTTTAATAAGTTATTAATACCCATATTTTCAACTTTCCTTTCAGTAATACCTTCTATGAAATTTATTGACAATATTGATGGCTTTATCATATGAATCCGACTATCATTTATACAATCATCGATATCCAGCCGAATACTAAATTCCTCCAAGAAATTCATTCCACCAATCACTTGAGATCTTGTACGACGTAGAATATGTTAACGACGGATTAGTATCTAAGCTCAAAAAATGCTTTCGTGTTAGATTGATCTCGTCTAATGGTGAGTCATTGTAAAGATCGATAAGTTCGTTGGACATGAAATAGTTAGATCCAAACAAAAGTTGTGAAGGAGACACACCACTTGAACGATTGAGTGTGTTGTACTATCCTAGTTAAACAAATGGTAACGCTTTGACCCATCAAGTTGAAGTTGAGATTATTCTGAGAAATGCTTTCAAAGTCCGATGAGCGTGTTCGACGAGACCGTTTGTGAATTCGGCTTTAACTGCTTCGAGTTTGATGGGTGGTTGTGTTGTGGTATGCACGGCAATATTGGAATATAA
>CAUHTR010000353.1:0-146209 GCA_959609185.1 Schmidtea polychroa | reverse complement strand
AATTTTATTTCTTTCTTTTCATTTGAATGATTAACTTTGAAAAAAATATTTTAAAAAAACTTTAATAGGATCAGTTCAGTTTAAAATTATGGCCCATATAGGAAGGAAAAGATTTTCTGACATCATAAATCTAAAGCATTTCTAGGGTGAGAGAAATTTTTTCATTCCATTTGGATACTTTTCTGCCATATGAGATTCCAAGCAGAATGCAGTTTTATAATTTCCAGCAAGTTTCCAAATATGGGTTATATATGGACAAAAAATAAATATTAAGTTTTTAGTCGTCACCTGATACCACCTCAACTGATACAGTGTTCAATTTTCAAATTTCATTTTCTTTCCATTTTTTTTCTGAATTGTTTTTCTAAATTTTTTCTCCTCCTAAATTCATATATAGAATACCCAAGTAGAGAGCAAATTGAAGGGAGTCATTCACAACCACTTGGTTTTAAGAAAAACATTTACATATATGTACATTTTATAAAAATATTTAATAAAAATATTTTTTTCTTTAGTTTCATTTAATTATAATTTGTGTTAGGTAAAGGAAAATATCAATAACTAATGAAATGTTCAATTTTATTTAAAATATACAATGTAATAATAATAATAATAATAATAATAATAATAATAATAATAATAATAATAATAATAATAATAATAATAATAATAATAATAATAATAATAATAATAATAATAATAATAATAATAATAATAATAATAATAATAATAATAATAATAATAATAATAATAATAATAATAAAAATAATAAACCAGATACAAAATAAGGAAATGTAGCGAATGAAACTAGAAAAAACAGTTTTTTGTTTGGTTGTTTGATTAAATTTCGTACAGAGAAAAAGCAAATCAGAATTGTGAATATCCACTAGAAAATTTTCAGACATTCTAAAACAAATATCTTAAATATTTTTTTTGATAGAATTTTTTTTCTAACATTATTTACGTCAATTACAGCGGTCCAATTAACCAATCCAATTAAATGATGAAGCAAAAATTCCATGCATAATGAAGAATTTTTTAAATTCTCAAGTGTTTTAATCAATGATTGAAGAAAATTATTAATAAAAATAAAAATTTATCATTACCCATTTAAAATACTTTTTCAAAATAAATTATTATTATTATTATTATTATTATTATTATTATTATTATTATTATTATTATTATTATTATTATTATTATTATTATTATTATTATTATTATTATTTTTCTTTTTTTATTATGATAACTTTATTTATTTTGTGCCCAACTTACCCCGCATACGAATTATTTTTATAAACAAATGGACTGGATGTGATGGGGCTAGTTTTTCAACATTTTGTTCAATATTAGTAAGCGGCATCCTTAAATTCCATTTATTGTCTATTTCTCTTCTTCTCCAAAATGTTACGGATGTCAAAATCCGATGAAATTGGAACTTCGGGTATCCGAGCAGATTTTATGCTCGGATCGGGTACCCGTATCGGATCTTTCGGATCCTTGTAAATTATATATGAACATGAAAAACTTGTTAAATTATCATTTTGACGAACATTTATTGAAATATTTGGAGTTTTCTTACACATAAATGATAAATTTCAATCATTAAATTAAAAGTTATCGGAAACTCTTCATGTTTTTATCATCTTAGTCTCATTCACTTGCCTTTCTCTTTCTCTGCTGCGGCTTCGATTACATTTTTTACTCAATTTTGCGAAGAACGACTTCAGGAACGTCAAAGAGAAAATGTTTTCTGCGCCAAGTCGAAAACGAAGCTTTGTGACAAACAAACCTGAAAGCGAGAATGCTCATTCAGAATCAACGCTTGTCTGTGATATTTTCAAACAGATTCGAAAATGTTTTTTGGATCACAGTTCCTCGCTTGCCACTTGATTTGAACAGCTTAAACTCATTTTCGAGGACAGTATGTTGTGAGCGTTGGCTTTGGATAGAAAACTGTTATGTCTGTTGCCTCATTTGCGAATTATTTGCTGACGACGAACACTCCAGATTTTCCAGCTTCCGTAGAAATTTTGAGTTTTGTTCGAATGTGAGTTCCTCAGCCTCCTCCGTTTCAACGTTATTGTTCTGTACAGCTTCGGAAATTTCCCCATCATCATCAATGAATTTCAAAGAACCTCCTTCAATGATTTGATGATATTCTTCTCAGACGACTTCTCGATAAACTCAGCGATATCAGGCTTCTTGAATGGATTTCGAAGCAACTTGATAGCATCTGACAGAACAGTTCGTCGTAGGGAGATGCGAAATGTGAGTTGATTGAACAATTCACTACCGATTGCTGAATCGAATTTCTTGATTTCTGTTAACATGTGCCACAGAACAGCATCGGCAGAGAACAAGTTTTCATTTTCTGCACAGAAAGCCTCGACTGCCTCATTGCATACTTTGGATAATCTACATCGTTTTGTTTGCAAGTCTGATCGAATAATCCATCAGTAAGAAAATTGCTTTTAGACTTATGGCAATAAAAGATTCAAGCAACTACTAAGGATTCTTGCATCTAAATATGGTGTTCAAATCACGTATTATACCACTAATATATTCGGTACTGACTTTTTATGTATTCATTGAATTCCAGTTTGCCTAACAACCATCGACTGAAAGACACGTTAGTTGTCTTCATATTCATAAGAGAAATCATACTTTCTTCAAAAGGATGTTCCCTGATCAAGAAATATTGACTCTTCTTTTGTATATTATACCAAATCTTTGACAAATAACAACTTCAAATTTTCTTCTTTTAGTAAAACAAATCTCTGGCGAAGTTAAACAAAAACTTAAGTAATTCGCTAAAAATTGTACAAATCTTCTTCCATATCCTTGTTCTTTTTATCAATTGGTCACTATGCTGTATTTGTGTGATTAACTTCTTCGATGATACGTCCAACACGCCACAGTGACAGGATAATTTTTTCAGCTTTATTACTTCATAAAATCTTTAGAAACGACATTCCTATATGCCTCTTAAATACCCATTCGCACTTCTAATAGTTTGTCACAAAAGTTAGAAAACATATTCCTTTTTACAGTTGTCCAATGACAAAATGTTTCAAATGACCTAGATGAAAATTTCTCTCTCCAAAACTTTGTAATTTTGCAAAATCCAAGCTAGAAGTTTTGCGTTTAGCGTATGCGGTGGTTATGACTTAATTTTCATGTACGCTAAAACAGGGAAAGGCTTCGAAATTCTTTGACAGTTTTCCAATCTGTGATATAAGCAGGTCAACTGTCCGACAGGAAGTTGTTGATTTTACAAATTTCTCTAAATACAATTATTGAATACATCTCGTTTTATGGACGCATGGAAATAGCCGTACATTTTAATGAATTAATTTAATGCGTCTTTTTTCAACAACTGTTAAAGACGCAAATGTAAAAGTATATAAAGTTCTCAAAACCCTTTATGAAATAATTTACTAATCCGGTTTTATCAATGGCCCCCTATTAATTTATGTCATTTTTATTTTTATGTCTTTAATCTCATATAGAAAGGTTACTTGTAATCTGTTGAAAACCTTTCAGAGCCCTTATATAATAATTTCGTCATGCCACATCTCAAATAACTGCATTCTACATCTTTATTCATTTTATGTAGATAATAAATTTTGGGTAGGGGATTTATACTTTTCTCTCTTAAAATTCAAATATTACACAAATTTTTATTCATGAATTGATGAGACATGGTAATTTGCATAATCAAATACTTGCCCCCATTCTTGATTTTTCTTATAGAGACTCATAAAATTAATACTATCATACAAATTATACATATTGAAAAACATTTATAATATTTGTAATACAAGTTTTGTATACAATGTGCTTGCTTGAAACATGTAAAAAAAGTAATAATATATAAAAAGTAAAAACATTCTTAAAAGGAAACTTTTGCTATAAAATCGCCATTACCTCGGCGATGATTCAACTAGGTGACAAAAACGAAGAATAGAACTTCTTTTCGGAAGTCAGAATGGATAATGTGGGACACTATCTTAAGAAATAAATCCTAAACATCATCCATGGTACCAGAACACGAGCGGCAACAAACGCGGGCCCTAAATGTGTGGGAAATACAACGAGTTGGTTTGCCTAGGGTGTATGAAATTTTTCATGACACCAAAGTCCAAATGCAACATTTGTCTAGCTTATTTTTAATAGTTCTTTGAAATTTCGAAATGCGAACTTTATTTTTTTCATTTTATTTTCTTTATTTACTCAAATTGAAAATTTGTCTCTGAAAAGATAAATGTCAAAATTTAGAATAATTGTTCTTAAACTTTGAACTAAATTATGACATTTAATTATTTTTTAACATAATACTTTCCCTACCAATTGGATGCTCAATATTTTCTGTTCCATCGGACTTTGGTAGAATATTAGGGCAAATTGGGTGGGGGAAATATTCATGCTGTTCTTCCAAAGATTCAATATCATCATTCTGAAGGTCATTTCTATTAGGAGGATTCTCATGAAGCCCAACAATAATTCATATTCTTTGACATTGAAATGGTACTGACTTGAGTTGGCCCTTCGAATATGTAACTCATATTTCATTTGGACATATGAAAATACAAATGCACCTTATATGTTATACAACTTAATAAATTCAAGTAGACTTCTTTAGTTTTGCATCCGCTTACTGTACTAATATTTGTTAAATTTTGCAGATTTTTGTCAGGTGCAATCATTAGAAATTGGTTTTGATTTCTTACAAAAGTTCTTACATTCATTTTGTCATGTAGTATTTTCATTTTGTACCAAAAACTACAGATTTTTTATTTACTTGTCTTTGTAACTGGATGCATATATTCCGATGTTAAGTGAAAAATAGCAGATGTTGGAGCTTCGAATTCTTGCGCAAGCAGTTTTAAATTTGATTAGAATAATATCTTTCTCAGTTGATTGGTGCAAAGATGTGCGTATACCTATTTGGTCGCTAATTGGATCACTCCATTAAATGTATAGGAAAGAGTTTTGAACGAACTATCAAAAGATTCCTGCAATTCTTTTGTTTTTCCTTTTTATCCAAGTAATGAAGACAAATTTCGAAAATTTACATTTTTTTACATTTCTTCAAATTTACAAATAGTAATTTAATTTTTCCAAATAATTTTTAAGGATGTTAAATTTTCAACAAATAAATTTAAAAGTTGAATATATTTTGAAAAACTTTTAATAAAATTTTAATAATAAAAATAATTATAATACACTTAATAGTAATAATTAATAATAATAATAATAATAATAATAATAATAATAATAATAATAATAATAATAATAATAATAATAATAATAATAATAATAATAATAATAATAATAATAATAATAATAATAATAATAATAATAATAATAATAATAATAATAATAATAATAATAATAATAATAATAATAATAATAATAATAATAATAATAATAATAATAATAATAATAATAATAATAATAATATATTAAAAATATTAATTAACAATTTTACAAAAAAAAATTTTTGTTTAGTTTTTTTAATAATTCATTTGAATATATAAACAAAAACTTTAAAAGTTTGTGTTCACCAAAATTTAATAATAAATTATAATTAGATTACTACTATAAAATTTGCAAATAAAAAATTACAATTAGATTATAATTAAGGATATAATTCTAAAAATTTCTAGAATTTTACAACTGATATAATATTTTTGATATTATATTATAACAAAGAATTTGAAAGGCTATCGCATACTTTCAACAAAAAATATTTATACGAAAGAAAATTTCCTTTTGTTCCGAATTGTCTTAAAACTAATGTCTGAAAGAATTTAATTTGTATATAATGCCGAGTACAAAAATTGACTGTATAAAAGATTGAAACTAATAAAAAATAGACTCCTCTTTTAGTATGTGATAAATATTACACTTTTTTATAGAAAATTCAATCACTTCTAAAAAATAAAATACAAAATAACATAGGACATTTTGGAACTTTTTCGACACTTACGGGTACAGTAAATAATACTGCTGTAGTTAAAGAAATAATGAAAGGATTTTTTTAATGTAAATGAAAAAAAATAATGAAAATATAAATAGTAAAGTTTTTCTGTAAAAGATATATTTCCCAAATTGATGATTCTTCATATTTATCATTAAAACAAGAATCGACTTTATTATTTTATTATTTTTTCTCTGTGTTTCAAAATATATTCTCATATTGATGACGCTTCCCACTTATAATTAAAACAAATTGATTTGATTTTTTAAAATATTTTTTCCTCTTTGTTTTTCCAAATATATTTCCCGAATAAAACCATAATCTAACTGAAACCAAATATATTTATTCCCATAATTAATTTCCTTTTCTCCCGAAAATCTCGAACCCCTAATTATATATCATATTGACTCAATCAATTAATATTAATAAAACAACAAAAATTCTGTAAAAATACATTTTTATTTTTATTTTAAATTTTGAAAATCCTTGATAAATTGTCAATTAAAACTGAATGAATGATTTTTTAATTATAATTACAAGTTTTTAAATAATTTTCAGAAGGAAAAAAAACAACAACAATAATCAGTGATGATGAAGTAATATCAGAATGAAAAATAAATTTAATCGTTCAAAAATCTGACTAAATCAACCGAAATTTGCATTTCAAGCTTACTTGGTTCGTCAAGAAATAATAGACACGCAACTCCACGAACTAATCAACGGTGTCGTGATATTTCTATCAATTAAGGATGACATTGACTTTTAGCAGCATTCAAGGGTCCTCAGCCTTCGATAATCAGGTATTAAAATGAGTAATTGCACAAATGAGTCGATTTTTAATTCTTGGTTGAAAAAATTATAAGGCAACCGAAATTATTTTTTGAAAATCTTATAAATAAAATTAAGTCTTGTAAAAATTGATAGTTAAAATAATAAAAATTAATTAATATTCGTTTAGATTATTATAATCCCGATATTTTAGGAATTGCTAAAATTATTTTAATTAATTATAAAAATTAAAAACATGAATTTATATTTAGACAAAAGGTTCCTTAAAGTGAATAATTATTATTTTATTTAACTTATAATAACTGACTGTGTCCATAGGTGCATTTAACCGCAAGCATTCAGGGCTCCGCAAAACTACAAATTTACACTTTTTTCTAATGACACCAAGTTTGGTTTCATAAATGCAATTTTAATAACAAACAAGTTTACAATCTCCAGTAAAACCTGACGGGATGTTTATAAAGCTCATTTTTTTTTGTTTTAATAGAGTAAAAATTTAACTAAGAAATTCAATATCTGAGAAAAGACTAAATAATGTCGTTATATATATATATATATATATATATATATATATATATATATATATATATATATATATATATATATATATATATATATATATATATATATATATATATATATATATATATATATATATAAAAGGCGATATCTTTGAAATGATTGATTGGGGCGAGATAGTTAATAAGTTTGCAAACGAAAAGCAAGAAAAAAATGTAATTAACTATTTTCACATTTGTAAGTTTTATTTCAAGTAAAATTCCATGTTTTTTGTACTAATTTCTGATTGTTACTCCTATTATACGTATACTATCATTAATTATAATTATATTTTTACAGATGTTCAACTTTTAGTTCAGAACTTTGTGATTATTATTGTTATTATAAATTTTATTATACATGTATTATATTCAAAATTCATTGGAAATATAACATTCAGTGGCGTCCCTAGGGTTGGTGTCACCCAGTGCGGTAACTCATAGGGTCAGCCCCCTCGCGACACCCATAGACTTCATCTGAGTCCGCCAGTGCCAAATAACGGTAACAGACAGAATCCTTAGTAACGTTTATAAATATAGGTCCTATATTTACAAAGGCAATAGAAGAAAAAATTAATTCAAAGTCGGTTTGTAAAAGATTGTAAGAAGTTAAGAACTAAGAACTACATAGAAAATATATTACTTTTTTAATTGTTATTTTAACATTAAATTTTATGTCATATTAAATCTTGACTAAATATGAACTTCCCTTTCCTGGTCTTTATAACTGCAAACTCGTTAATTACTTCATCGAAATCAACTTCTTTCGCCAAATCACTCTCAATTGATAATATTGGAAGATCAGAAGGCCTTGACTGTCCCATGGTAGATCACAAATAGTTCTTTATAAACTTTAGCTTTGAAAAACTCCTCTTACATGAAGCCACAGACACACATGAGAGATATGGAAGAGATTCTAGGAAGTCCAATTCAGCCATGAATTTAAAAACGTCAAGTACTGACCAGTCTTTGGCTTCTTCGAGACCAATCTCTGCTGCCTTCAGGTGCTTTCTCAGCCTTCGGCAAAACAAACTCTATTGTAGGTTATGTTAGACATGAACTAGCTAACTGTGCGAAAAAGTCACAGTGGAGTGCCGGGAGCCGATCGGTAGCCCAAAAATCGATGTTTTTGACAGTTGTATTTATGTTTAAATATTTAATTTAATAAATATTTATGTTTACCACCCATTTGTTAAATTCAACCACAAAACTTACAATAAAACTTACAAATATATTTTTCGTTAGTTAAATTAATTTTAATAAACAAAATTGCAAATTGGTTTAGTCTTTCTTGACTAGTTGTCCTTCTTTGCCATGCTTTCAATGTATCTAATTGTCTGTTGAACGATTTTTCATTTGGAAAAATGGTAAATGATACTCTAAAAAACAAATAGGCAAATATATCTTCAAGTTCTCTGTGCTAAAACTGACTTGTGAATACTTTTTAAGCTAAAGAAAATTGCAAGTTTTCCCTGCTAATTCTAAATGGGTGACAATAATTCATATGTGGTATCGGCGGCTCCAAATATTGTCTTAAAATCATTGATAATACAGGATTGGAACGAAAGTATTGTCCGATAGAAAATAATATTTATTTAACGAATAAAGACAATATGTAAATTGGCAGGGCCGGCCTTCTCCATGAATGTGCCCGGGTGCAAATATTTTTTTGGGGCCCTCAACATAAAAAAGAATAGTAATACCAACGTAAACGTCCTTTTTTAAAAAATACTTAATTTTTGTACTAATTTCTTTCTTAGAAACTAAAAAAATAATAATAAAATAATACAAAAACAATACAAAAACAAAAAATTATGAAAAAAGTACATAAAAAAAATCTAATGATTTTTTATACGTTATTTCTTATTAATTAAAAAAAAATTAAAAAATATAATATTTAAAAAAGAAATAAAAAATAATTTAAATAATTTTTTTATGTAAAATATAATTTATATAATTTTTTTCTCTTATTGAGGGCCTCCTGTAAAAGTGGAGCCCAGGTGCTTTGCAACCGCTGCACCCCCCCCCCCCATATGGCCGGCACTGTAAATTGGAAATATATAATTCCCATATTATCCAAATACGGATATTCTGAAATCTTATTCTAATTTTATCGAATTTTTTCTGTTATTTTATAGAAGGTTAGATTACACAGAGAATCTTTGTGTTTCTAAAAGAATTTAAAAAATTCTAAGGTTGGATGACTAAGAAGATTTCTGAAGACTTGTTGCGAAATTGCATTTGTGTAGAAACTTAAACATTTTTCAAAAAGGAAAACATAGCCGTTAAGATTGTGCTTATTTTTCTGATTTGTAATCAAATATAAAGGTATTATTTCTTCCTCTGAAAACAACTTCTTTAATTAAACAGATGAGCCGAGGAGCTGCATTTTAACTTAATTATTAAAGAACATTTTTACAATAGGTTGAAACTACTAATTGGCCATACAAATCGTGAATATTGGCTGCAATACTGCAATACTGCAATACTGCAATACAACGAGCAATTTTTTCAAAAATTATAATTACCGCACAGATCAAAAGATTGCTGTAAATATTGTTAAAAATTTGTGTTGATTAAAATTTAGGTTTGTATATAAATTAGTCTTTTAATTTCTATCAAATTCAGTTGTAGTTAGTCAATAAGTTTGTGTCATTCGAGTATGATTTTTATTGACTGAGTAGTAAAAAAGAAAAGATTTTCATTTAATTTTGTCGAGTAGTCCAAAATTCTTCATTCCTTAATTTAATCTATCAAATAATACCAATACTAAACTGTCATGTTCGCATTAGCAGGCCACTCGAATTCAAGTGAAATAATTGATGAAATTAACTGTGGGATTTTTTTCAAGAGTCTTACCAAGATTTTTTTTGTAATTAATTTTTTTAGAAACCTAAGTTTTGAATTTATACATAAAAAGAAACTGATTCTACGACTTTAAATGATTATTCGACTAAGGCGTATTTTCTATTTAGGTGTCTTGAAAGTTTTTCAAAACACAATGTTATTGTCAAAACATGATCGAACTCTCAATACCGATGGTAATATGAGAGCTGTTACCCAGGCTATGTTTATTCAACTATTTGCTGTAACATTCGACTAAGAACCGCTGTCAGTGCACTATTTATTCGGTCTCATTAGATTAGAATTCATCAATTTTCCCTCTTAGACAGATCTCTGAAGTGGTAGATAAACACTCATCAGCTCTGATTATGTTCTCCTGAAAAAACTTTCATACAAACATGAATACACACATTTCTAAAGATTACTTGAAAAAATTGTCAATTCTGACAAAAAGAAATTTTCTACTTTTTAATTTTCAAAGAAAAATGATTTAATTTGGCATTTTAATTTGATTTTTCAAATGAAATTTAAGTATATCAATGATGAAACAAACCGAAAATTGTTAAGATTTTTATGAATTTTAATTGGCGTTTTTTAAACTCTACAGTTAATAAAGAAATGCTCTTGATACATACTGTTAATGAATAAATGGGGGTGGTTTATAGATAGAATATTCACATCCTCACAGCTGTTCTCAATGGGCTCTTCTGCAATTTGCTATTGATAAACCATAACTGCTGGCATGATTTCAAGAGCTACTCCAGAGCGTCAACACAAAAGCTTATTTCTATAGGCAGTGCGATTGAATTAAATTTTTTTTTCGATGAGATGTAAATGGGAAAGAACTCTAATAAATGCGATATTCATTGACTCTATAGAAAATCAGCGGAATAAATTTAGAAATCAATCGAACAATTGATTATTTATCGATTAAAGATATAGTCAATAAAGGCATTAAAAGAGAAAAAAATGCTGCTTTTAATGAGGTAAATGTTACACTAAATAAAGAACAATTCTGATTGTAATCCAACTGTAAATTTTGTTGATTAAAATTAATCATGTGTAGAGAAATTATTGCTTGATGATAGAAAACAGTTTTCTTAGATCACAGATTCGAGATTCTCGAGTGGTTGTTGATAACATTTTAATAATACGCATGATTATTATGATTGTATATGGAAATATTTATTGGATTTATTTTCAATTAATAGATATTACATTTAAATTTATTGTATTATGTATATAAGGTAAAATTTATTCTGAACATAAAATTAATGTTAATTTATTGATTTATCATGAACACACTCAACAGAAAATATAATTCATTAAAAGAAACTATTTTTAATGAAGTAATCTATACCCAATGGGACTTTATAACTTCACTCAACGCTCAAGTGGCTTGCAACCAATCATAATTAAGTATCGCACAGAATGATTATTTAGACTGATTTTTCAAGTGGCTGTAATTGTAGTCTATCAATATCTATTTTGTGATTGGCTGAAAGCTTAGAAACAAGTCATCGGTGTCATGCCAACAGCACACTAATTCGACATTTGTTGTAGAGTTGGTTTTTAATAGAGTTCGATGCTGGATTCTCTCAGTTTTTGCAGTGAGTATTCTTCATCAGCGTTTGAGCACTCTTCACTCAGTTTCAACAACCATCACTGGATCGACTCAGACACTTCTAAGTGGATCACAAGTATCACATCAATATCGTAAGCCTTCCAGCAACAAGTATTTTCCACAACTAAACATTCTTCAAATATACACTTGTCAAATATTTCAAAACATCTCCAAATAACAATTGACACCGATTTTAAATTTTTTTCATACTTGCACCTCATTCAAGTAATTTAGAACCGAGTGGGTCACTTGAACTAGCCAATGTCTTTGCAGCCTTCTTGTAGTACTGATGGTTCTTACTCGTCTTATCGCTCGTTCGGGCCTTCATTAATCTCATGCTCATCATTTTCAAATGCATATTATGGTGCTGATATTGCGGGACTCTATGCAGCCGAGCCTCGACCATTTAATGTACCTGGCTATTCAACTAACCCTACAAATTGGTGTTGTAATATGTCAGGAGGAATCAACACAGATACTAGATCAGCAGGTAAATAAATTTTTAAAATGTTTGAATCATTATAATATTTTCAGTCTCCAAACTAATAGGTGCTTCAGATACTTCATCCGGCCCAACTTATAATCCATGCAATTTAATGTCACCCTTTTTCCCATCGAGTAGATATGACAGATCTAGTAATTTATTTTCTGGCAATTCACCAATAAATGGAATGCTATATCAAAGTCATTCTCAAAGACGACGAAGACGCATATTATTCAGCCAAGCTCAAGTCTATGAGTTAGAAAGACGATTCAAGCAACAAAAATATTTGTCAGCTCCAGAACGTGAACATCTGGCATCATTAATCAATTTAACACCCACACAAGTAAATATTATCAATTGATTTCTTCAAAAATTTTACAATTATCATTTTTTCTATTGAACATATTCCGACAATATTTATAAAATATATTTTTTATTCGATTGACCTTGTAAACAGATTGAAAATTTCAAGGAAACTTTGTAATAAAAATATATGCTGAGAATTTAATAATCATTTGTAATAATTTAGATTGTGAGGGCAAAATTAAAAAAAACTTTATTTTTATCTGTAGAACTATTCTTTAAAACAAAAGGTATTTCAACCACTAAAAAAAATTTTTTGAAAAGCTCAAAATGATTTCTCAAATTAAATATTAGAAAATTATTTGTGAATTTTAGACAAATGACATTTGCAATTTTATTTCATCTAAATGTTAATTTGGGGTATAAAATTCAAATATAGTACTTAAATTTAAATTAAAATTTAATAATAAAATTTAATGAATTATGTGAAAATTTAAAATTGTTATACCCAAGGTAATTTGCAATCTAAATGTAATCCTTACAAAAGCTTGAAAATAAAACTTGAGTCAATCATAAGCTCACAGATTTTGTGAACAATCGAGTGAAGTGCTGTTTCCGTATGTCTAAGCAGGTGTTTTTAAAGCACCTCTAAACTGAATGAGTAGTAAAAACAAGGCATTCAACGTTTCTTGAAACAAATGATTTCACATTATTTCATATGAGAAACTTTTATAGTATTTATTAGAGTATGATGTAATAACTGTTAGTTTTAGCAAAAACAAATTGCATAACCTAGTATAATTGCATGTATCTATCATTTTGACCTTTATTATTTTGAAGGTTCTCCTTAACTAATATAATTGTTATTCTATTTCTCATGAGAGAATAATGGATAGTGCAAAATTGTATACAAAAAATGATCTAGTTATATATTCTTAATAATTTAGATCTTTTGATTGCTAACAATTGAAAAAAAAATTTTATTTTTATTGTGACCAATATCTAGGTATCAGAATGGTCAACAAGGATATCTAAAAAAGCTTTTCGTTAAATTTATATTTAAAAATATTATTATTTTAATTTATCAATATATAATATGAGATTTGATATTATGTTACTGTCTTATTTTATATATCTTTCCACGTGTAATAGCGTTGAGTAAGACATTTTAATTTTTTTAATTAAAAATTATATTTATTAATAATATATTTCTGTGGCTTAATAGAAATAACAACAAGGTTAATATTAAATAAACAATTCAATAAAGAAAAATTTAAACAAAATTTGCATTTCTTGTACCAATTAATTAAAAAAAAATTTATTATTAAAGCGAAATCAAATTAAGAACTTACAGCGATTGCCAATGATCAAATGTATTCATACCTTTATGATATATTATAATTAAAATATTATGATGTTTGTTGATTGAATCCATTTCAAAACTAATAATTATAGAGAATGTTATAATTAAAACGCTAAATATTTTTAATATCAAAATTTTTACAATTCAATAAACTAAAGATTAAAGACTCTACAATTTAACATACTTAAGAGTTAGGGATTTATCTCAAAAATTATTACAAATTTTACTGATTATTTTTGCAACTGGTTTGTTTTCGATTTGGTTGGGTTAATAAATTATTTCGGTAGGAATCAAATTGTGTCCTATATATGCTTATAACACAGTAATTTGAGGGAACGAACATGACAATGAATGGTGCATGTGAAAAATTAACAGAGGACATTTTTGAACAAGTACTTTTTCAACCCTAACCCTTTGTAATTTGAAGAACACCTCAAATTAGTACAAATCTGATCTGACTCAAATAATCAAAATAACAACTCTTTTCTTTACATTTGTCAAACACTCAGTAATTCTTTGTGAAACTAAATCAATACTATCCAAAGTTGTCTTTGCAAGACGTTTTCTTAGATCTAAATGGAAATTTGCCTAAGTTTTTCTTCAACTCAATTACATAAAAGATAAACAATTTAAATTAATTTGCTTTTGAAACTTTCGCACCAATCCATTAAAATTTCTAAATTGAATTAATTTGTCAAGAAATAGAATTCTGTTTCCATATTGACACGATTGATTTAATCAATTAATTTGTTTGTATTTTTAAATAAAATCGCATAAGGAGTCCCATCGATTCCAAATTGTTATATTCGTATTTATCCTTTCAATCGCCGCATGTCCATACTTTCCAATAATAATAATAGTTTTTATAATTTTTTAGTTTTTTTAATTAATTTTTTTGAATTATATTAACTTTTGATTTTTAATTTTTTCACATAAATCTTTGGGAATTTAAAATTTATTTTATTTTCATTTGTAACACTGATAAAATATAAGAGGTGTGATTATTATATGACAATAAGGATAACCACAAACCCTTGTCACTTGATACTTTGATATATTTATATATTTAGGTAAAAATATGGTTTCAAAATCATCGATACAAATGCAAAAGATCTCAAAAGGATATTGAAAAAGATCAACAAAAGCGAGAAATAACCGGAATGAGTACAATTCATAGTCCAGCTGACAGTGTGACAAGCGCAGATCATTGTGATAATAGGCATAATGTATGTAATTTATTTCCAAATCAACAATCAAAAACTTCAGGATTGAGTACATCTTCCCCAATAATGAAAATTTCCGAAAACATTCCAGACAATTCATTGTCCCATGTTAAAGTGGAAGATCAAAACGACATGTCATTTGGATTTTCTAAATCTACTTTACCGGGGAAGTTTTCCGAAAAACCCAATGATTCCCAATTAAAAGAGAGCATTTCATCGAGCGTTTCAATGGATTGCTCAAGCATGTCTCAATATTATCAACATTTACAATCAAGATATAATTATAATATCAACATTTCTGATTTGCGAGCTCCCTCGCTTATTCCTGACTTAGATTCCATTAACAAATCCGAATCTTCATTGGTATTCCCATCAATATTCACTAGTACGGAACAACTGTTACCAATAATTTCAGAATCTGGCACATTATACCCATCAGAATTTCCTAATTTACCATTCCCAAATAATGACTCCTATCACTTTAGTTCAAACAAACCATGGTGAAATTCAAAAATTATCTCACTAAATTATGCTTCAATTAAACTACTTATTGTTTGACAGTAAATAGTTATTTGTTTTTGTAAAACATTAATATAATTTTCTAGTTCATCAATTCGTTAATTAAAATAAAAAGTCAATTTCAACATTTATATTAAAATACAACACAAAAATATCTATCACAAGATTGAACCAAGCAAAACATTTTCACACTAAAAATCAATTTCGTTAACAAAATTTTAAAAATAATAATAATAATGATAATAATAATCTGAACTAGAATGTGTTTTCCTTTCGTACATGCCATGTACGACCTTGATACAATGAGGTAATGCATTATTTCGCTTTTAATAAAGTTTAAGATCATGCAAAACGTACAATTTAGAGAAGTAGAAAATTCAAATGGCAATGATTTATAAATGGATGATTTATATCATTTCTAATGACATATTAAAATTGACAACATCAGCTGGAGCATAAACTAAAAAAATAAATAAAAATGTATCAAATTTTATTGATCAAAATATTTGTTGCAATATTAATTTAAAAAAAAATCCATAGAATTTATATAGCAATTGTAATAAATATGTTTAAATGCAGAGTTTTGCCTTCATTTCATACAGAATTATAATGAAGGCAAAACAAGGTAAGACCACCGTTTCAAGCATTATTTTTCAATATTCTTATATAAAGGAAGAATACAAGCAAATAGAAGAGGTGGTGTTCGAAATATAAAGTTGGGGGAAGTCGAAAAGAATGGGATAAAAGATCTTGTAGATGAAAATGCCTGTATAAAGAGCATTTAAGGAAAGTGGGCAGAAGAAAACACGGTAGAGTCCAAATCTTCCATTTGCGGAGTATGTTAGGAGATTACTCTGAAACAGATGAAATGCACTATAATTAGAGTTTAAGGTTCTTAACGCTTATTGAAGATATCGACAATAATAATCTTTGTGGATGAGGCAGGCTTCTGTGGGTAAACCCGCTATGATAACTTCGCCGGTGTTAAGGACACGAAACATATCCATATAAGCAGCTATGTGTAAGACTGGGATTGTAAATTTTTAAAGTAAAATTCATGCCTATAATACAACAGATTTCATGAGCTACATTAGAAGTTTGACTGAAGTTTTAAATTCTAGAAAGGAGTAATCATTATGGATATCATAGCTTATGTGTTAAATATTTTATTATTTACTTCTTCCTCGGTTCTCTCGTTCCTTAACCTCAATTGGGGGAATTTCGTTAAATATGCTGCACTAACTGATGAAGAAATGCTATTTAGGCTTATTAATGAAAGTAAGGCCTTGATTAAGAAGTAATAGTTGACGAGTTACTGTTATTAAAAATAACTAAAATAAAAATTTTTTATATTCGTAAATAAATGTTTTCAAGATGTATTTTGTTTTTATCAAAGGAATAAACTTGAATAACTTATTAATGCGTTAAAATTAATTCTAATTTTGTTATATTATCAATTACAGTAAGTGGAATTTTTTTAAAAAAAATAAAAGTTTTGACAAAATTGAATGCAAATTTGACGAAATTGAATTCAAAATTGACGAAAATGGATGCAAAAAAAAAAAATTCAGTTCATTTTAATTCCTTTTCAATAGTGAAATAATATTATTGCATGTTGAATTTGTATGTCTGATTATTCTGTTATGTATGTCTGAATGTCAAAGGTGTAATATAGTATTATTGATGCATGCGTGTATCGTGCTCAAGATACACCTAAACCTCGATTTGCCTCGTTAATTGGGACAGTAGAAAGACGACGCAAATCAAAATAGTTTATCGTATTTGTTTATACCTTTTTTCATTAATTGGTATCTTGTAGTAAATTTCATGAAAAAAACCAAATTTTATTATTAAAAACATGTTTTATATCATAAGTATATGAATATCAACAAAACTATAATTCATTATAAATTAAAACAGTACTTTAAATAAAAAAACTTAAAAAATTATTAAATTAAAACAAAAGTTCGCTAAATTCATAAAAATTATAATTTCTACATTTGATAATTTTTTAAATCCTTTAATTCATTTTAAACTTAAAGACCTCACATTGTTGCGCATCGTTGCGTGATTAATCTGTTATGTTTGGTCAAAATAAATTTTATTTTCGGTCTCTAAAAATTTTACATCTTAAAAAATTATTAAAATTTAACAATGCAAATTGAAATTTTAACGTGTTGTGCCTAAATAAAAATACCAAAATAATTATTAATTTTTAAAATATGTATAAAAATAATAATGAATAATAATATAATAATGAATAATAATAAATAATAATAATAAATAATAATAATAATAACAACAATAATAATAAATAATAAATAATAATAATATTAATAAATAATAATAATAATAATAATAATAATAATAATAATAATAATAATAATAATAATAATAATAATAATAATAATAATAATAATAATAATAATAATAATAAATTATAATTATTTTGGTATTTTTATTAGGCACCACAATTGAAATTTTAACGACGCAACTTTGAAAACGACGCAAATTGAGGTTTAGGTGTACTTACAATATAATTACTTTCTACGGAAGGATAATCAGTTTTCTGATATTAATAAATTATATGTCTCCAATGTCTTCCAATAAATATTAAAGAATGATGATTCTAATACGGTCAATTTTAAAAAATAAAATTATAAAGCATCTTTTACCTCATTTAAAACCATTCAATTTCACTAAAATCTTTAATTTTACATAGATAATATAATAAAAAATGACTACTGAGTTTTAAATTATGACTAAAAATTTAAAAAAGGAAAATTAACTAATTGTAAAACTTAAAAAAATATAGAATTAATATCTAAATTATTATATTTAATTAATAAATTAGACAATCTATCAAATATTATTGATCAACATATTGCAATATTAATTTCAAATAAATCCATAGAAATTAAAGCAATAAAAGCAATAAATATGTTTAAATAATAAGATTTTATTTTTTTTAAATAAATTATTCAGTTCATTTGAGTTCCCTTTCGATGTTAAACACTGATGATTATAATATTATAATATTGTAAAATATTAAGATTAAATAGTATCCCAAATTTGAGATTTGCACACACCCCCTTCTAATTGTTGATTGTTATTTACTTATATTTGATATTAAGCTGTGCATTTTCTTTGCGTATCTTGATGTATATTAATGCATATTCTGCTGTACCCGTTTCATGATGTATTATCATCCTTTTTCTTTTGTTCGTTACGTGACAGTAAACCCTGCTCAAACTCTTATTGTCGGATAATTGAACTCCAATTTTGAAAATTTATTGATTTGTACATATTTTTAATGCCTAAAAGATTGTGATGTAAATCACAAAATGAACCGAAAAAACACAAAATAAAATACATTAATGTTTATGATATATTATACTCAAATATCCAAAGTTTATAAATTATAGATAGAATTTAGAAATAAAAAAACTTTCACCAAATAATATCAATGATAGCCATCATGTAAAATTTGCTTACCTTATAAAACTAGAGAAATTTGAAGCCCAAAGTAAGGTACAAAAAGTGCATTATAAATCATTAAAAATAAATATGCTCAAAGACATGACATTACTCACTAATTGGGAACCATTTCTATGCAGTGCTCACAAATTGGGAACCAGCTCTATGCATTACTCGCTAATTGGTAACCATCTCTATGCATTACTCACTAATTAGTAACCATCTCTATGCATTATTTGCTAATTGGTAACTATCTCTATGCATTACTCACTAATTAGTAACCATCTCTATGCATTATTTGCTAATTGGGAACCATCTCTATGCATTACTCAATAACTGGGAACAATCTCTGTGCATTACTCACTAATTGGTAACCATCTCTATGCATTATTTGCTAATTGGGAACCATCTCTATGCATTACTCACTAATTAGTAACCATCTCTATGCATTATTTGCTAATTGAGAACCATCTCTATGCATTACTCACTAATTGAGAATCATCTCTATGCAGTGCTCACTAATTGGGAACAATCTCTATGCATTATTTGCTAATTGGGAACCAGCTCTATGCATTACTCGCTAATTGGTAACCATCTCTATGCATTACTCACTAATTAGTAACCATCTCTATGCATTATTTGCTAATTGGTAACCATCTCTATGCATTACTCACTAATTAGTAACCATCTCTATGCATTATTTGCTAATTGGGAACCATCTCTATGCATTACTCACTAATTAGTAACCATCTCTATGCATTACTCACTAATTGGTAACCATCTCTATGCATTACTCACTAATTAGTAACCATCTCTATGCATTATTTGCTAATTGGGAACCATCTCTATGCATTACTCACTAATTAGTAACCATCTCTATGCATTATTTGCTAATTGGTAACCATCTCTATGCATTACTCACTAATTGGTAACCATCTCTATGCATTACTCACTAATTGGTAACCATCTCTATGCATTACTCACTAATTGAGAATCATCTCTATGCAGTGATCACTAATTGGGAACAATCTCTATGCATTATTTGCTAATTGGGAACCATCTCTATGCATTACTCACTAATTGGGAACCATCTCTATGCATTACTCACTAATTGGGAACAATCTCTACATATTACTCACTAATTGGGAACCATCTCTATGCAGTACTCACTAATTGGGAACCATCTCTATGCATTATTTGCTAATTGGGAATCATCTCTATGCATTACTCACTAATTGGGAACAATCTCTATATATTACTCACTAATTGGGAACCAGCTCTATGCATTATTTGCTAATTGGGAACCATCTCTATGCAGTACTCACTAATTGGGAACCATCTATATGAAGTGCTCACTAATTGGGAACAATCTCTGCATTACTCAAAAATTAGGCAAAAAATAGAAAAACGATTTCTTTAGTTTGAACTTCAAATTTTTGGAAGAAAAAATTAATATAATCTTTAATATTTCTATAAATACTAACAATTAGAAAGTAGTTAACATTCTGTAAAATATAATTAATCAAAATATTTCATTAATTATTAGTTAATACCAACCATTTAAAACGTAATCAGTGAAAAGCTGACTGAATTTTGTCGGGCTGCAAAGTTTAGCTTGAAGCATTTGATTGAATATTATTAAGGTGTCTCGATTCAATCGTATATTTTGATGGACAGGTATAGAAACGCCTAAGGTTTTCTAAAAAATAAATTAGTCTAACCTTTTTTTAAACTGAAATAAAAATAGAATAGTTTAATAATAATAAAATGATTGAAAAAATAATTCAAATAATAGTGAAATTTGAGATAGGGTGCTCCATTTAAACCTCTGAACTCGGGTTCTGATTGTTCCCTTCACATAACCATTCACCACACTCATTCTCGATTTGATTCCATGATTTCACATTCCTAATTGATCGAAATTTTTTTTTCTCATAATTACCTATAATCTCAACACTTTTTGCTAAAATTTGCCAAGATATTACAGATTAATCGAAAGAATCAAATAAACCGAACATCATGGTGCTGGAACAGACTAAAAAACTGTGGCTTGTGCGGTTACAATAGGCAAATTCAAACCAATTATCTTGAGCTTTGCTAACTACAAGTTTTTCAATTATTATATCCTTTACACAATTAAATGTCTCTAGTAAAATGGTTCTCGTGTTTTCTTAAAAGTTATTCATACTAATACTTCTTTCTATGCACGGTTAAGCCCAACATTTTTTATGAAGAGTTAACTCTTGACACACGGTAAAAGGGTTAAACAAGTAAATGATAATATAAGCATTTTGCTGCAAAGTATATATTGAATAAAATTGAATAATATTCGATTATCAATTGATAAAGATTATTTTTATAATCGAAAATTAATTCATTTTATTCAATATATACTTTGCAGTAAAATGCTTATATTGTAATTTACCTGTTAAACATGTAATTAATGCTGCTACCAAGAAATCATTATTTGAAAATACTTCTTTCATCCATCTATCTTGAAAAAAACTACGTGAATTAAATTTTAATTTCATTATTACTTTGAGAAATAAGTCTTTTGTCATTACGGCCCTTATTTATTGTCCCTTTGGTATATTAACCCTTTGTATCCTGAATTCTAGGACCATTAGTGTGGAATATTATTCAGAAAAACTGGCTGTTTGTCTTTTTCCAACTACAAAGTGTTTTTTGAATTTTGGAAATGTGAAAATATTTTCGAGTCCAAAGGTGAAAAAGAAGAGTAAAATAGCAGCAACAATATTGAAAGAATTTAAGGTAAGAATTAGCATTAATAGTATTTAATTATCAATAAAAAAATATAAGGTTAAAACTCATTGTTATTAATTAAACAAATTTTCATGAGACATATTAAAAATAATTCAAATTACACTTTCATACAAATATCGCATCCCATTAAAATTTCAATTTTAAAGTTTTTAATATTTCATGCAAAAGATTTTCAATAATTTTTTAAAAAATGTTTCAACATTTCCCATTCCAGTTTCATTACGATTTTCAACTTTAAAATGTTTTTTAAACCTCATAATTAAATAACTTCTTGAATTCTATCCAATAAAATTTTAATCGATTTTTAAAATTGCTAACAGTAAGCATTTCTGAAAAAATCAATGAAAACAAAGGGAAATTAAATAATATGAATTATACCATTAAATTATTAATTACGGTTTATATTTTCCTTAATTTCAATTTCGGTTATCCAATTAATTATAAGAACTTTTTTCAATTTTTACATCTGATTTCTTTTCAATTGACATTGTATTTATTAAAAAAAATTAACTATTAATCAGTAGCCAATTCATAGCCAATTTTTTAATAAATACAATATCCAATAAATTCAAAATATGTAAATTTATCAATTAATTATTATTAAATTATTAATTAAATATAATTAAATAAAAATTAAATTATTCTTACACTGACATTCTCTGAAGATCGACTAGTTTCACTACTTTTCGATTTGTCATAGAAATTATTTCTCAATTTGGCATTAGTAGAAAATATTGATCGCCAACTACTTGATCTTTTAGGTTTAGTATCAAAATTATCTTCATCGATAAATGCATCTGAAATCTTTCGACATTGAATTTTATCGTGTAATTTTTGTTTATTTTCAATTTCATAAACTAGTTTCACAAATGTATCCCTTTGTTCCTTTTCGAATTCCAAATCTTCCCGAATCGCCAATTCTTCAACAAGTAAACCACTAAAATCTCGTATAGAATCTTCTAATTCATCAAAAATGATATTGAGTTCTTTTGTAGATTTATTTGGCAAACCTAAGCATGTTTTTTAAAATTTTAATAGGTAACATGAAACGTGAAAAATATGCCAAAAATTTTTTAAAATTCAAATGAGAAGTGATTTAGCTATACGTGAAATGTATCTGATATCATATTAAAATTACATTTATTACGCAAATTTAAGGGCGATAATATTTCATATTATAATTAAGTATAAAGTGATGATTTCTTGGTAGCAGCAGTTATTATTTAAAACAATAAAGTGATAATTTAAGCCTTTTGCTGCGAATAATGTATTTAATGGAAAATTTTTCGAAGTTTTTTTTATTAAATACATTATTCGTAGCAAAAGGCTTAAATTACCACTTTATTGTTTTATATAATTAAGTATATAGTAAATAATTTTTACTACTGATTACCACACTTCGTAAATAAAAGAGCTTTTCAACAAAATTTAGAATTACAATCAAATGATTACTGTTAATTCAATATCTTAACACTATTTTTAAGGGTTAAACTTGATTGTCTTTTTTGATTTGACTTTGTGACTTTCTTTCATTTAATAAAAAATCCCTCGCCAATTATGAATTCAGCCAAAATATTTCAATATCTATATTTGTATCAATATTCTTGTCATATTTGTGCTGTGTCCATTCCAATTTATGCTTTGAATTTTATAGTTTGACATTAAATAACACCTGATATTGTTTATGTTCGTCATTTGAAAAATATTTGGGTTTATTGGGGTTTTAGTTTCAACATTTCGTAATTTCGGACAGCATATCGAGATAAGAAAATTCCTTTTTTGTTTACTAACTTCTTTTTTCAAAGTCCACTGATTAATTCATAACGATATTATTTGATTTATTTTTATTTCTTTCTCATTTTTCGATTTTTCTCTTCATCATGCTCTTTGAAAGTTTGTTACGTCATTTTCTTTCATATTTATTCGTTTCCCCATAATTATTTAATAACAAGCTGTTACTCGTCAAAAATGAATCATGTTTTAGTTTCAATATATTAAATTCCCGGCTGAAAATTTATATCTAATTGTATTCAAAACATATAATCATAAAAAAACCTTATTTAATTGAAAAGTTCTTTAATGACAATATTTTTAGTAAATGTTTTCGAGTTATTAAGTAATTGCCCTGATATTGCTTTTTTGTCTCTAACTAAAATAATTTTTTTAATAGCGTTATATCCAGACAAACAGACAACGGAAATTAAGATAGATGATTATTATTGACAAAAAATAAAAGAACTAGCTTTAAAGATATTTTCTCAAATAAGAAAAATTACTTCAGAAATTTCTTTGATTTTATTTAATGATTTTGGTGTTAATTGAATTTAGAATCTTTAATTTTTCAGAAAATATTTTCATATTTTCGACACAAGGGAAATTTTCATTAATAAAATAAATAATACCGAAAGTTGTTATTTGATATTTACTCTGTAGGAATCATCTAATGTTCAATAATAATTTCAGCATTTTTAGGATTATTTAATAAATATTTCAATTTATTAAAATTAAAAGTTTTACTCAATGGAATTTTCAATATTTTGTTTTGAAATTCATTTATTATTTAATATTTTTAATCGAAAAATAGTATTATTTTCTACATACAGAACAAATTTAGATAGTTTGCAATTACAAATTTCTATTACTCTATAAATTATATGATATACACGTCAAAATTGACCAAAGAAAATCACAAAATTTAATTCAATTTAAAAGCTTTTAATCGCAACATTTTTGTGTATGTTTCTGAATTTTCCTATAACACTTCCTAATTGTGTTTTCAACAAATGTTTTAGATTCTCATGATTTCTTTTTCGAGTATAGATAATTTTACAATGTTGAAAAATGATAATTTCCAACAGAAATAACCCGATAAAAATTTTACAACAATAAAAATGTTTTGTAATTGAATTCTGCATCGAATGCTATAAAAACTTTGAAATTAAGATAAACTTATCTTTGACAGACATACGGAAGTATGGAATTATGACGGTAATTATATAACTAAATATTTGTAAAAAATATAATAATAATAATAATATAATTCATATCTAAATAGTAATTTATATTACACTATTAAAAATATGGACAAATATTTCTAATAACGTAAAAATTGTTTTAGTGTATTTATTGATTATTTTGTTATAAATCATAATCAATTTTTATTTGTTATTACTACTTCCGTATTACTACTTATTTTTATTTCCTCTCTGTTGGTTGCTTGTCTCTAAAAATAAGTAAAACTTTCGAAACACTATATTTAAATTGATTTAATTAGTGATTGTATTCATAATATTTTAGAAATAATTTAGTTAATCAATTTATGATATTCCTAAGTGTTTCTTTCGTGCATAATTTATTATTTGGTATATAAGCAATTAGAAATGTTTTATCGAAAAAAATTGCAGAAAAATTAGAATTTTAAAATAAATAAAATATAATAAACCAAATGTGATGTTGGAAATTTTATGAAAAATTTTGTCAAAAGATAGAATTTGATATAATCGATGAATTTTTTGTCGTAAAATATAATTAATAGGAATTACAGTGCGCGCCATTCCACTTAGGGCAAACCAATTTTTTCACTATTTAGTTAATATATTCCCCTTATTTACTTTTGCATGGTGTTGGTTTTACTTTGATTCGCTTGTACATCGTATTACATTTGAACTTAATACTATTATTGAACTATCCATTTAGGAGGCAAAAATAGAAAATATATTTTATAAATATAATAAAAATTGGTTTGCCTCAAATGGAATGGCGCACTCTAGATGAATATGTTTATTTAAATGTATTGAATATTAAGTTTGCTTAGTTTTGTACTGAATACGCTATCTGTTTACAGGTCACTTTTGAGTAAACTATATAATAGAAAATTTCTAAGATTTCAAAGGAAGCAAATGATAAATAAGTGACATTTGTTGAGAATTTCAAAATATTCGTTATTCATGCTACAGTAGGCAAGGTTAGATCATTTAGGTCTCGAATACGTTCAGAAGCCAAATAACTATAGAAATTGAAAATCCTATTTCAATGCAGTAGGAATTGAAATTGACAAAATGATCATAAAAGGAATTTGGTGGGTTTATATTCCCAATTAAATCTATGGGCATTAATTTATTTAAATTACAGATTCTCTGAAACTGGACATTATATATATCTAATTGCAAATTTAAATTAAAAATTTTGAATTGAAATAAAATTTGTCATTTTGGTCATTTTTAACGTGTTTTACCTAATAATATTATAATTTAATGCTGTATTTTCGCAAATGTAACGCGTAGGGTAAATCCGCATATCTTCCTGTCTACCATCTATATGCCATATATATTTAAAATTTTTCTATTGAATTTAACTTACCTTATATCAAATCTTACAGTATATGTGAGGGTGTTGGTTATATCCCCTGTGCGAAAATATAGTAATTGTAAACTATCTAAATTTGGTCTGTATGTAGAAAATAATACTTTTTTTCAATTGAAAATATAAAATAATAAATGAATAATATAAATTACTATTTAGATATGAATTATATTATTATCATTATCATACTATTATTAAAATAAACAGTACAAGCTTTGTGATACCCAGTGCAAATCTCAATAGTTTCGAGCTTTTGGCTCTGATCTGTACTATGCAGGAGACGCTAAGATATCTCTTCGCGCCAAGTAAGTATACAATATTGCTTATTCAACTCTATTGCACACTTTCCCCGGTATACTGGAAATCACATCACTTGCAAATCAGCTTGGTCACAGAAAAAATCTGTAAACTTGTAAACATGGCGTATGAAAAATCATAATCACTTCTGCGAACTAAAAAATTCCATACTCCCGGATGTTTTCAAAGAAAAATTTATTTTAATTTCAAAGCTTCTATAGCATTCGATGCAGAATTCAATTACAAAACATTTTTATTGTTGTAAAATTTTTATCGGGTTATTTCTGTTGGAAATTATCATTTTTCAACATTGTAAAATTATCTATACTCGAAAAAGAAATCATGGGAATCTAAAACATTTGTTGAAAACACAATTAGGAAGTGTTATAGGAAAATTCAGAAACATACACAAAAATGTTGCGATTAAAAAGCTTTTAAATTGAATTAAATTTTGTGATTTTCTTTGGTCAATTTTGACGTGTATATCATATAATTTATAGAGTAATAGAAATTTGTAATTGCAAACTATCTAAATTTGTTCTGTATGTAGAAAATAATACTATTTTTCGATTAAAAATATTAACACATTGACGGACAGTAGAAACAAGTGAAGTTCGAAAATTGACACCATATGTTTTTGTAATTTTTAGAATATTAGAAGTATAGTTTTACTCTTTCTGCTTAAATAAACTTAATTTTGATTAATTTAGCACCTTTAATAAGGTAATTTAAAAATGTAAATGACAGGTTTAATGGCTCAAATAAGCAAATTTTTTGTGTCTAAAAACAACTGTTTCGTTTTTGACGGCTATAGACGCAAGTGTCCGTCAACGTGTTAAATAATAAATGAATTTCAAAACAAAATATTGAAAATTCCATTGAGTAAAACTTTTAATTTTAATAAATTGAAATATTTATTAAATAATCCTAAAAATGCTGAAATTATTATTGAACATTAGATGATTCCTACAGAGTAATTATCAAATAACAACTTTCGGTATTATTTATTTTATTAATGAAAATTTCCCTTATGTCGAAAATATGAAAATATTTTCTGAAAAATTAAAAATTCGAAATTCAATTAACACCAAAATCATTAAATAAAATCAAAGAAATTTCTTATTTAAGAAAATATCTTTAAAGCTATTTCTTTTATTTTTTGTCAACAGTAATTATTAAATAATTATTAGGAGTAAAATAATCATGGGGAAATGAATGATTTTTGAAAGAAAATGATGTAACAGACTTCCAAAGAGCATGGATGAGAAAAATCAAAAAATGAGAAAGAAATAACAAATAAAGCAATTAATGAAAAAATGAATAAAGCGTACTTTGAAAAGAAAAATGGTAAACAAAAAAGGAATTTTCTTATCTTGACAGGTTGTCCGAAATAACGAAATGTTGAAACTACAACCCCAATTAACCCAGATATTTCTCAATTCAATGTCAAAACTATAAAAATCAAAGCTTAAATTGGAATGGATATAACACAAATATTGATGCAAAAATAGATATTGAAATATTTCGACTGAATTTATAATTGACGAGTGATCTTTTATTAAATGAAAGAGAAGTTACAAAATCAAATCAAAAAAATCGATCAAAAAACATGGTCTTTGAAACCCTTTCTATATTTCACTCTCTTAATTTTAACATATTTTAAATATAATTATGTTACTCTTTAATCCGAAGTTTATGAATAGATAAGAATTTATATTGAAATAAAGAAATAACACTAGATTTGACATATCAATATTTTTAAAATTAACACACTTTCGTGATTGGATCGATCTGAAATTTTGGTAGCATTCTGTGTTCTCGACAACAAATCTACTTGCCAAATTTCAGCTCAATCCGATCACGGAAACTAGGTTAATTTGGCTTCACAAAATTTGCGTGGCACATACAAACATACATAAGCGAAGTTAATATAGAGTAAAATGACAATAAAGTTTAACCGTTAATAACCGTGCTAAGATATTGAATTAAAAGTAGTCGACAATAGAGCTCTATTCCTCACGAAATGTTGTAATAAGCACTAAAATCGTCAAGTTGTTACTAATTTGCTGTGTTTGTAATAAAGAAAAGAGGAACTGTTACGATAAATGTAAGATTTTCATATTATTTGCTTCATTCCAAGCACTCTTGTAATCAGATTAAAAGTTGTTTATTTTCTATTTTACCTAGTAACTCCAACAAAACGTTGAAAAATTCCTAAATCTGAGTTATAGGAAATGAGAAAATTCCGGAAAATAATGTAACTAAAATAGCATGTCTGAATATCCAAAAAATAAAATTTCGTCGTCTCTAAGACAAAATTTGAAATAATATGTCGTTTCATTCACAATTCATCAATAAATGCCATAGAAAACTGACATATTCCAAAAATTGCACTTTAATATCACGACAAGTGTAATAATTTCAATAATTCAAAATATTAGCATAAAAATCAAGCGACAATTACTTTTTCTCTATTAAGATTCTCAACTGATTTCTAGAAAATAAAATAATTCCATGTTGGAGAAAATATTTAGAAAATTTTCTATCATCCAATGATTTATCAAAATTAAATTTTCAATTCTGCATATTTTCATTCAAAAATTTCTTATCAAGAATTTCTAGATAAGAAATTTTTGAATGGAAAATTAATTTATAGGAAATTTTCTAAATATTTTATCCAAATTATAATTTATTTTGTTGTTTTAGAAATCATACTAGTAAAAAGACAATTTTATGAATGTCAAAAATTGAATATATTTTTAAAAAATCGAAAAATAGCATCTATATAGTAATCTGTGATTATATTCATTCACCATTATGTCTTTGTATCAGGCGCGTAGACCGAGATAGAACTGGGGAATAAATTCCCAATTTCCGAAGAAAAAAGAAGAATATAAAAAATCATTGCAATAACAATATCAATATCACAATTTTCAATCCTTAGTATTTGTAACAGATTTGTTATTTTTCAGTTTCAAAGTGTCTTTTATATTTTGAACGCTATCAACTTTGTTATGCAAAAATCGTTCTAATTTGTTTTCGTTCTCAAGCATTGAAAATTTTATTTGTAAAGCAAATTATTTAAAATCCTTTTAATCGTTTCAAAAACTTCATTTAAGGAAACAATGAAAATGAAACATTAATAAACAAGATGGCTGGGAATTTTCTATCAGCAGATGTAGCAAATTTTTTAAAATAGAAATTACGTGACACAGTGATTCCAGTTACAGCATCAGAAGTGGAGCGTTCATTTTTAGCAAAATGAAGCAAGTCAAAAATAATGACCGAAACACAACAAGGAAAGAAGACAGAACGGACTGATGTTTTTAAGTTTTCTTCGAGAAATTTCGATATCCTTAATTGAGTTTGTAACAAAGTTCCGCAAAGGAAAAAATCCGATGATTGTAAAGCAAAAATTTAAAAACATTCCAAACACACGTGCTCACAGAATTTTGCACATTGATTTCCGGATCCAATGAAATATGGCACAAGGATTGAGTGATAATTTGGTTGAGTTGTTAATAAAGAATGGCTATTTAAATTCATTTCTATTAAGGATGATAAAAGAGACTGTTGATAGATTTGTTAAGCATCCTAACGATTCATGTTTAGGTGTAAATCGGATGGTAATTAACATTAATAATGTGTGAAAAAATGATGTTTTTTTCCTTCCCATATTACAGATATTGTTCTAAGTATCTCAATCGACTTTACTTTTATGGCTTCAGTAAACTTAAAACTACAGCCAAAAAATGACAAAATTCACATTGTTAATAGGATTTGTGGAGTGTTTTGTCAAAAGATAAAATGTCTAGTGTATAACCGTTTGACATGATACAAATGATGTTCCAGTAGATTAAGTAACATTTCAAATAGTCAATCGACAATCAGTAATAAATATTTGATTTCGGTGATTTGATTCTCATTAATTGATGTTTTGTATGTACCACGATGCATCTTATTATGTCAATCAGATTTCTGTCTTTGATAGAATTTCTGTATCATTTTAAGTGTTTTTGATGCGTTTATTTGATTAATTCATTATAAAAATCGAAAAAGTTAAAAAGTACCGTAATAGCAGTGAAAATCTATTAATGGTAAATTACGGTTAATATAATGCAAGCGCCTATTTTAAGACATATTCCGAAAACTTCTTGATCTCAGAAGTATACTGTATTTTTCGAACCATAATATACAATTGTGGTGCATCTTATCGTCCAAGGGTAACAAAAGGCACCATATCAATGGGTCACGAAAAAACTCATTACTCAGTAGTTTTTGCTTGTTGCACGAACAGAAGAAAACTAGCTATGGTGTTAATCTTCAAAAGTACGTTATCGAAAGATAGAATTCCTAGTGGCATTATTATCCATGTTCAAGAAAGAGGCTGGATGGAGGAAACAGGAATGAAATGTTGGAGACAAAAGATATATGCAAAAAGGCTACGAATTACTAATTAGTTGGGAACCATCTCTAGCAATTATTCACTAATTGGGAACCATCTCTATGCAATACTTGCAAATTGGGAACAATCTCTAGGCATTATTCGCTAATTGGGAACCATCTTTATTGATTACTCATTAATTGGGAACCATCTCTATGCATTACTCATTCATAAGGAACCATCTCTATGCATTATTCATTAATTGGTAACCATCTCTATGCATTACTCACTAATTGGGAACCATCTCTATACATTACTTGCAAATTGGTAACCATCTCTATGCATTACTCACTAATTGGGAACCATCTCTATGCATTATTCATTAATTGGTAACCATCTCTATGCATTACTCACTAATTGGTAACCATCTCTATACATTACTTGCAAATTGGTAACCATCTCTATGCATTACTCACTAATTGGGAACCATCTCTATGCATTACTTGCAAATTGGGAATGAATACAGAATCATCTATCATTCCTGGAGGCCTCACAAGTCAATTACAATATTTAGATGTATATATCAATAAACCATTTAAACATCTTATGTACTAAGAGTGGAAAATGGATGACAAAAGCCAAATTACGATGTCACTACAATAAGTATGAAACGACAAATAATCTCAGAAGTTTGTACTTGGATAAAAAAAATCACGAAAAGCTGTGGAAGAAGTGATGATTATAAAGTAATTTAAGAAATGTGAAATAACTAATGCAATGGATGGTATTGAAGATGAAGTCGTTTTTGAAGGAGTGACAACAATTGTTCAGAAGAAAGTCCTATGAAATGTGACATTGTATGGAGAGTGAATTGGGTTTTTATTGTCCTGTTTCTATCACGATAATTCTATAATGCCCATAATTATATGAAACATCCTAAAATTATGAACTCATTCAAAAAATTATATTCGCATTAATTATGAAAATGACAGTGACTAAAATGATTTCTAAATATTAATTAATGAGATAATTTCCTCTCAATTAATTAATAGAAATCTGAAAAATCAAAAGAATGTGTAGGAGAGATTAATCAATTAGCACTGACGACATGGAAATCAGCACATTTATCAAACAGTTTCCCTAATAGTGTGCATCAGAGAAATTTGTGCATGAAATATGCAATACAGCTTGAATTTATTCTATTACAAATCTCAGATTCTTTTATTTTGAAATAAGTTTGTTTATATTGTGTATGCAGTCGTCATTGATAAATATTTGAATGATGATATCAAAACGCTTAAAATCTATGAAAATGGATTCGAAATAATTTCACAATTTCACTAATACGGATGAATTCTGTTTTCAAATGAAATACTGAATGTAAAAGCTTCTATTTTGATTTTTAAATCACAAAACAAAACTTATCGAATTAATTTTCTTTCGTAAATTTGTTCATTTCATTAATGGGTTTAAAAAAATCGTAGAGAATATTTGATTTTAAATTTAAAATTGTTCTTATATTGATTAAATATTCGTTGGTCAGTATACTTATTTTGGTAAATGTTACTTTTAAATGTTCTCTTAAAATGTTGTTTTAAAATGTTCCTTTAAATGTTTCCTATAAATGTTTCTTTAAAATGTTCCCTTAAAATGCTCCTTTAAACTGTTATCTTTAAATGTTCCTATAAATGTTTCTTAAACTGTTCCCTTTAAATGTTCCATTAAAATGTACCTTTAAAATGTTCTTTTAAATGTTCCCTTTAAATGTTTCCTTTAAATAATTCCTTAAAATGCTCCTCTAAACTGTTCTCTTTAAATGTTCTCTTTCAATGTTTCTTTAAATGTTTCTTTTAAATGTTTCTTTAAAATGTTCCTTTAAAATGTTCCTTTAAAATGTTCCTTTAAATGTTCCCTTAAAATGCTCCTCTAAACTGTTCTCTTTAAATGTTCTCTTTAAATGTTCTCTTTAAATGTTCTCTTTAAATGTTCTCTTTAAATGTTTCTTTAAAGTGTACCTTTAAAATGTTCCTTTAAATGTTCTCTTTAAATGTTCCTATAAATGTTTCTTAAACTGTTCCCTTTAAATGTTCCCTTAAAATGCTCCCTTAAAATGCTCCCTTAAAATGCTCCTTTAAACTGTTCTCCCTAAATGTTTCTTTAAAATGTTCCTTTAAATGTTCTCTTTATATGTCACATTAAATGTTTCTTTAAAATGCTCTTTTAAAAATTCTGCAATATCTGTGACGACTAAGCGGGAATTTCATCATCGATTATTTTTCGAAACTTAATTTTAAGAATTAATTTTTATTGAAAGTCTTAAAAAATGGATTGATTTTGATAATGATCAATTCATCCACTCTAATTTTTGAATAAGGCTTTACTAAAGCAATTTTAGTGTGCTCCCACTCCCTCCTCTCCTTCCCCTCCCCTCCGTTTCCATTCCAACAAGATGAACTCATTTTTATTTTAAATAACGAATAAATAAATAAACTGTTTATATAATGTTTTGTATGCACAAACTATGATGTGTTTTTATAGATTTATAATGCATTTATTTGAACCCGAAACTGTGGTTTTTATAGCGCCAATAAATCTCAAAATAAAAATGAATGTTTACCACTTGTTAAAATAATTATGATGTAGAAAGAACGGATAATGAGTTACGGGCTGTATTGAACCAAGCACAAAAGGAAATATAAAATCTACCGATATTACTTTTAAAACTCCCTAGAACTTTCGAAGTACCTTTTGTGTTTCACACATTGCAACGGTAATTTCTATAATTTAGTTATTCATTGTTTCAATCGGTTTGATTGAATAATTTCCCATACATTGGTCCCACGCAGTGACAGATCATTAAACTGGGGGAGGGGGGCAGGGGGGGGGGCGATAAGGAAATACAATAGTTTTTCATATATATTTTTTAATTTTGCTGCCCTTTATTTCTGCTTTATAAGAAAAATGACATTTCATCAAAAACGTTCAACTGATAATGCCATAAAAACATTAGATAGTTTAGTTTTTTAGACCAATAAGGCACCTACTGTTTTGATTGGTTGATTTTATCACATAAAATCATTTGGACTTAAAACTTGCCCCCCCCCCCTGACTGCTGGATGATTCATATCCATCCTCAAATCCACAAAGTGTCCATTTACCTATAAATGGATATATTTCAAGATCACTATGGTCTTTGTAACAATAATATGAATGGAAAAATAAAGATTATTTGAAATATTTTAATTTAAATATTTATAATTACAAAAATATTTACTTGCAAACCATTCGGCAGGTCGAAAGAGTAAAGACTGCCGAAAATTGATTGCTTCCTGACTTCCTATGAAATCAGAATGTTTAAGGTCTGATCTGAAATCATTTGAAGATATTTCTGCACTACTAATTCCCTATTAAATAAATAAAATATTTATATAATTAACCGCTAGCACCATAATTTTATCTATTTCTTCTATGACTTCATCGGCAGTTTTAATTGGCTCATAATCACACGGCAGGCAGGATGTAACCAAAGAGTGGTGATCCATTGCCAATGCCAATTCTTCGTCGTATGGTAAATCAAGATTTTGATTTAAAACATCCTAAATGAATCAAAAGTCTAAATTAATAAATTAATCCTTTTTGTCTGGAAAACTCAATGACTATTAAAATGCTTGCCAGAGTCAGAACATACCACTCTGGGAGATACTGCCATAAATAGAAAAAAATTAGTTAAAATTAAACATATATTATCATTGTTCAAGGGCTATTTTATAATTAATTATGATTTTTATAATTAGTATTCAATTTATGGAACATTTTAATAATATTAATCAAAAGGATTTTATATGAGATATTAGCTTAGAATTAAAAATAAATGTATTTATTTCAAACTAATTCTTTTATTTAAAACATCAATTAAATTTCGCAAAACCTTTTAGTAAAAACAAATACTGAAATTATTTACCTCTTGTTCACAAATGTGTATAGCATTTTTAAATTCTTCATATGATTTAAATCTTTTCCAATCTAAATCGAGCGTTTTACTAACAGACCCAGTTAACGATAACCAAATTCTAATTAATAAATTGTAATGAAATTTATTTAAAAGTTGCTAACTGATTTTTATCGACTAAATCTGACGATTTGTTATACTTATCTGAAATTGGAGAAAAAGAATCCATTTTTTCATCACTAGTAAAACATTCTGATATGACTGAATCAAAATTATTAACCAAATTTTCCAATGAAGATTGTAATGATTTATGTTTAGAATTCGCAATATTTTTGAAGTTATAAACAGGGACATTTCCATTTAATTCATCATTTAAATCATAATCAAAATCTAATTTAGCTAAAGGTGATAAAATATCATCCATTGTTTACATAAATTCAAATAAGTTATTTATCCTAACCTTCATTTTCAAATTATTAAAACATACAAAGTTGCATCAATTTAACAATAAAAAGTTTTTAATTATAATTCTTTAAAATAATTACAATAAATATAAAATCTTAATATATTTATTTTGCTAATTTGTTCATCACATTGATTGGATAGTAAATCGGCATACATCAATATAGGAAACTACGTCAATAAAATTGAACCAAATTTAAACGCCAATTTATATCCTTGAAAGACATTATTCAGATACCGAATCTGGTAACGTTTCCCAATAAACCAAATTGTCACTTATATCTCGCTCCCGTAGTCAAAAAATGCATGCATACCATAACAAGTTTGTTTGAACTCTTCAGCGTCTGACATTTTACTTAATTTTATTTGTATTATATAGGACTATTTAAAAATGTTTACAAGACAGAAGCACCCGAGCCAATTAATCTAAGTAATTTTGAAAACTTTCATGTAATAGATGTAGATGAGAGAATACTCCAAGTCCAAGTTAACATTGTAGGTATCCATCAAATATGATGTTAGAAATAGTAAGAGAACAAGTCAGTTTTACTACCCAACCAGAAGTTCAATGTAACCCAAAATGAAATTACATCTTAAATTAAATCAATATCGACCATTACCATCCTTTTGTACAATACAGCAAAAACTGAAAAACCCGGTCAGCGTTTTCTTCCGTATGCCTGAAAAGCAACTCATACAAATGTACCTTTAAACTAAGCATCATTAAACACTATCCCATAGCAATATCAGCATTAACCGACAAAAGCTGTAAAATAAATAGGCTAATGTTCCCTCATGAATGTGTAAAGCATTATCAATCATACATGTTTCGATTCATAGTGTTCAATATACTAGTGACGCTTCCAATTTTATTTTATACAACATAACCAGCTTTAACCGTAGAAATTTTATTGTCAACCAATCTACCTTTCTGGCAGTCTTCATAAAAGATAATTTCAGCTTCATTAGTATAGTAATAGTTAACCAACCTAGAAAACTCGTCGATTAGACTAATGTTTTCAATTGAACAGTTTGACAAATGATTCGTTCTAGAGGTGATCTTACTTTCACAATTAAAGTTAAGGAAAACAATTTCTTAATATATCCTTCTGCTAAGTTAAGCGGATTGCTGTCAAAATTAGCATACGAATCAATAAGATAAAAGTTCTCTACGTTTACGTTTAAATGGAAGGCTTTCTCAGAGTTTATATGTTGTTCTGATATTTGTACTTGTATTTGGACTTCATTTATTTCACATTGGGAATGGTTGTCTACGTTACTTTTGCAAATTCTCCTAAACCATTTACAATTCAATTGAACACGATTCATATTTCTTTCGTCTTTAATATGAATTATAATTATTTTTGTCGATGTCATGTCTCTGGTTACAGCTCGACGTAACTTTTGTTGAATCCATATTCATTTCAACTATTTTCTTTTAATTCAAAATTAAAAATTCTTGGCAACCTCCTAATCAATAAATTTTTTCATCAATAATGATATAAAAATAATATAAACCTGCCCGTGTCTGTGTGCGAATACACAAACCACATAGACAGTCAGATAGAAAAGTCACTCCTCCACCTGACTGGTCGAAACACATAGTATAAGATCAATTGAAAAAATCCGATGCACATGGAATTTTCATAAGACCACGAGACGTACTTTTGTTGGTTTTTGTGTGAATCCTTGGCCACAAGACGTGGTCACTATATTATTTTTTGTGTAACTTCAACTATGCTGCCATCACGGTTATATTATCCTATAAAGTGTTGAATTTAGATCACCCTATCAACCACTGTGATCGGCGATCTATTAATAATTTAAATAGATTTTATTTTGTTATAGTTCCATTTTTAAAAAGTTCCAAGAATAAGTAGCTCAATATACTGATTAAACAACCAGACGCGCTGAAGCGTTGATCAGAAAATTTCGGCACAATATGTCGATATTGTTTGGGCCTGACCACTATCACAAATTCAACAAGTCAGAGAAAGCAAATTGAGAAGGATAAAGTGACCATATGGGAATTGAATATTACAATACAGTAAAATGGCAGTAGGTCTCAAACTTAAAAAAATACCGTCACATTTATGAAAGACTATGGCGATGGCACATCTACAAGGTGCATTATCTCTTCCTAACTCTTTTGTCAGTAAGCCTTATCCAGTCAATTATTTTTCAGGCTGCATGTCCGGTAAAAAACGAAAGAAATCAGCTAAAGCGGCTAAACGAGGCCCGGATAAAATTCTTCTGAAGTATGGATGTCCGAAATTAACACTAGAATTAAATTAATTTGTCATTTATTGATTGGAATTTATTTATTGGATATCAGTGATCACATTGGGAATGCAGTATGAGAACTCACGCATGTATCAGTTTCAATTGCTTTGATCAAATGGGATCAGATTGGAGTTAAAACTTCATCATCCAATAAAAACTGGCTTCAGTTTTTCATCACAGAAATATTTCAAATTTTAAATTTGCCCAGAATAGCGGAATTTGTGAGCAGGGTTTACTTTAAATGCATTCATTCTCTTATACTTTAGTGAAATATGACTTCGAAATGTCAAATTTCCTTGCCAGTTTTCTGAGTATTTGGCCTACCTTCCACTAGCTGAAGCAACTAGCTTCTTTCGACGAGATTTGACCATCTTCACACATTTTCTGTTATGCACAGACCTTCTTTCAGTGGTACTGGTTACTTCATATTTCTGGATGATCTTCGAAATACCTAGTTTTGACAATAAAACCTGCAAATTTATTTACATTAACAGTCGTATACTGAGTATTATAGAACAAAATTATATCATTTGCGAAGGTTTTCTTACTTAAATCTTTGACCAACAATGAAACTAAAAGATAAGATTTAGTAAAATAAGGACAAATCTTTCAAAGAAACTGGAAACTATAGTTAATATTTTAAAACAAAAATTATTTTTAAAAATCATTATTAAATTTTGTGATCTTTTTAGCGATCACACCTTATCAAACTGTAAAAATTTTAAAATGAAATTTTTGAAATGAATGAATGATTTGGTAAATTTTTTTTTCTTAAAAAAACTCCGTAACCAAAAGGATAAAATCAAAATTTTCCAGAGTTTTTTAAATATATTCTTTGTTTGAATAACTAAAATAGACTTTTTAACTGTCAATATTTAAAATTTTAAATGAATTTATTAATTGGATTTTTTATTGTTTTACATAAATATTGCATAATAATACTGAAATCTATAAAAAAATAGTATAAAATGATGATTCTCAATTCTTTATAACTACCTTAGGTTTAACTAATCATTTTAAATTAACGTTGTTTATATTTTTAGACTATGCTTGCTAAGAGTTGCTTTATCAAAGTTAAGAATATTGGCTTACAGTGTATTTTTTTAATAATAATAATTTCAAATAAATGCATTTAGTTTTGAGAAAAGAGGTTACTGCGATGGTAAACCCGAGCAAGATTGAAGTATTTGTTGATGATATTCCTGTCCAATGTGATCCAGGAATGACTGTTTTACAAGCTTGCGCAATTGCAGGTGTTGAGATACCAAGGTAATAAATAGCTGATGCTTGGTGTTATTGTTACGTAAATATTAGATTTTGTTACCATGAGCGTTTATCTATTGCCGGGAATTGCAGGATGTGTTTAGTTGAAGTTGAAAAAAGTTTGAAACCTATTGCTAGTTGTGCTGCACCTGTAAATAAGGGTATGAGAATAAAAACCAATTCACCAATGACTAAAAAAGCTCGCGAAGGTGTTATGGAATTTTTATTAGTTAACCATCCTTTGGATTGTCCAATTTGTGATCAAGGCGGTGAGTGTGATTTACAAGTATAAATAAAACAATGTTACTAATCCGCGATCATAAAATTTCGTTTTAAGGATCAATCAATGGTCTTTGGTAGTGACCGATCTAGATTTGTTGATAATGCATATTTTGGAAAAAGGTTATAATTGAGAAGACTTTTTAAATTTAATATATATATATAAACTAGAGCGGTTGAAGATAAAAACATTGGGCCATTAGTGAAAACTATAATGACAAGATGTATTCATTGCACCAGGTGTATTAGGTCAGGCTTTATTTTAATAAAAGGTATTAGTTTCATTTTGTAATTAGGTTTGCCAGTGAGGTAGCTGGTGTAAATGATTTGGGAACGACAGGTAGAGGAGGTGATATGCAGGTAAATATCTGCATAGAGTATTAGTGATTTAAATGGCAAATTTTACTTTAAATTTCATTTTTAATTAGTATAACACCTACTGGCTTCTTTTACAGGCGTTAAATAACATCTTTTTATTATACATTGAATAAAAAGTTTAAAATATAATATTCTAATAGAATTTTAGAAAGTGACAAAGTCAGATTAGTTAATGCTATAGAAAATGGTGAGGATTACATCCTGTGAGGCAAGGGGTCATTGCATAATTACGTCACGCTTGTTTCCTTGAAAACGTGACGTGTGTGGGTGGATGAGTTGAGCTGAAATGACGTCACGCTAGTTGTATTTTATGGACCACAATAATTATTATTGCAACAATCTTCCTCTGCTACTATACTACAGTGATGCTGATACTTTGACTAGACAACGATGACTAGCAATTATTGGTGCTACAACAAACTCCCAAGCAGTCTAAATGACCGTATGGTACCACGAGGCTACCCTCATTTCGTGAACAATTAAATGACGTCACTATGGAGAATTGCAGAAATGATATTATGCTAATTGAAAATGAAGTTAAAATAAGATCAAACAAATTAAGAAAATACATGGAAAAGATTTACAATAAAAATCGATGAAACACAAAAGTAGGGGTAGGAATTTGGACGCTTGTTAAAGTTGAACAGAGGAATGATTTGGAAGCAAAATAAATTGGACTATATGAAGTTATAGAGAAAATGACCAATTGGACGGGCGGACGAATAATTCAGTGAAATTATAATCAAATAAAAATAATTCGAGTATATTGAATAGTATTGTGGTGAAAAAGGATTGTTGGAGAGTAGGATTGAGGAGGACTAATAAGAAATAATATCAAGACGACAACCAGAACTAAAAGAATTTGTAAGATATCCAATAAGACAAATTAGAAATAAAAAGTCGACACATTTCCGAGACTTCGATTATGAATTAGAAAAGAGAGAAAAAAACTAAAGAACTTGGAAGGGGATGTGAGATAAACTGCAATTAAACTGTTGTTTATATATAATGTATATAATAAATACAATCTTTGTATAATCTGATTTGATTTAATTTAATATAGTTGACAATTATAGCTATAAGTTTATAAATCTAACACTTCCAAGTTGGAAAATTTTTGAAGCGCGGAAAAATTGCGGTAAATGTAACAAATTTGGACAATTGTTACAAGACTGAAAAAGTGGCGACAAACTACAAATTTCCGAAGAAGTAAATAAGATATAATCCTAGATGATTACATGAAAATGCTAAAAATATAATAAAATATAAATAGAATTGTTGAATTTAAGTAATATTTAAGAGATTGAATGATGATTTCATATCCATTGGCTTTCTGAAAATTATATGATTTATCTAATTGGTTCAATTACATTGGACCTGAATTGCAGAAATTTAGTGTAACACATTGTAGAGAATTGATAAATCAGATTAAGCTGTCAGCCAATGAATGCGGAAGAATTCATAATTGGATAGAATCATAATTGTACATTTATTATACCATATTGAAACTGGGAGATAGACCCATAAAAATGACGGTGGCAGTCATTGACAGGGGGTTTGGTTTTATTGCAAATTTTATTTAATGTATTTTATTCAAATTATTATAAAAATTGGTTAGACGAGGAATTATTTATAAAATCAATTCAAAAAATAATTAAGTCATTCCTGTAGTGTTTATTAATTGATAAGCTTTCCTGCTCACTTCAATACGAGATTTAACCAGCCTTTCTTTCTCATCATCTAATTGAAAGATAAAATAAATTCACTTTCTTTAATTAAATTTTGTCTTTTTCATACGTTTATACGGGTATTTATACTGTAGTAAATTGTTATACTTTTGTTGTTTTTATAAATGATAACAAAATCCTAATTAGTCTTTTTACTATCATCGTGATTGTTCACAAAGGATTGAAGAAAATAAATGTTTAGAAAAACTATATAGCGATAATTTACTATAGTAAAATCATAAATTGAAAAATTAAATAAAGAATCTATCAAAAGAATTAAATAAGAGAAAATTGGCAGTAGATTAAGATAACTATTTCTCACGAATATTAAACTATCTATTCAAAATTTACTGATCAGACCAAAGGATAAAATTCATTGGAACATTATAATTGTAATCTTCTAATTGGAATCATCGGTATTATCAAACGACGAAGGACAAACGATCTATACAAGACAATCTACAAACTTTATTACGTGTGTGATCCGATCCTTTGAGCCGCACCAGTTAAGGCATCACCGAAAGCACCTAATTAAGGTTTTTACTTTTTTTAATATAAATGTGAAGAATAACTTGTTAGTTGTATTTTGTTATTATTTTGATATTGTTATTCGGGGTTAAGCACGCATTATATACAGACATCCCGACTGTCCCGCTACATATTTCTTTTACTGGAGACGCTGTCAGGCTCTACAGATTTTCTTATATACTAAGTTACTCAATAAATATAAAGAACCATTACATAACTAAGAACAATAAGATATCAACATAATTGGTGTCAGAAGTTAAGTAAACACACCAAGACTATATACCATATAAAATACAGTATATATTGTCGCTAAAACTATAAAATAATATACTTCTCCGATCCGATGCGAGGAATTCACTCGCTTTACCTAAAAAAAATTTCGTTACTGTAATTCTTTTTATTACGAACCACGTATTAGTGAGATCGTGTTCTATGAGAGCGCCTTCTATGAGAGATTGCTGTATATATAGATTTTTTTTGTCGGACTTACAAAAAAATCTTTATATCCAGTGAACCAGGGGACGTATCAAAAATGTTGTAATTATTTAATTTAACAACAACAATCTATACAAAAAATTATTAAAAACATTTAAAACACAAGGATTCACTGTATTCTGCACATTAATTTTCGGATTCAATGACATTATCAATAACACCTCACAAATTACAAGTTCCCAATACAATTAATTATGAACCATTAAAATAATGTGGTTTAAAATTTCTATTGTATGCCAATTTGAGAGTATTTTTAAATAAATAGATTTTCTCATTTATTTTGTGTATATATTCATAAGACCAATTATAATTGTTTACAGTGCCAAAACTACATCATAATTTTAAAATCATAAAATTGTAATAACTTTTATTTCCTTTATAATGTTATCTACAAGACAAATGCCAATTGGATCTGTTAATTCTTCTGCTAAAAGAGCAGCAAATTGAAGGGCAAATAAAACCCCACAGTAGCAAAAAGAAAGACTAGCTGGGGTTAGAACTCGAGCTGACCCCGAAACATGACTTATACCATTTCCCCCAAACTTTTGTACTGTGGTACATTTTATTCAAGATCTGTTGTCAATGGTTTTCCAAAACTTTCAAAACCCCTATCAAAACCATGCCTGGCTTTGTGAAAGAGCTATTTTAGCACCAAAAAATAAGAGGGTCAATGATATAAATGCACTTATTGTAAATCAACTACCAGGGAAGGCTTTGGAAGTCATTTGATTTTCAATTGATACAGTTACGGAGAAAGCTCAAGCTGTCTTTTATCCCACTGAATTCCTTAATTCATTGGAACCACCTGCCTTATCTTCCCACTCCTTGATTCTAAAACTGGGGGTACCAATTATGCTTCTTCGAAACTTGGATTCGTCAAGGTTATGCAATGGTACGGCTCTCAATCAAGAATTTGTTTCCAAACATAATTGAGGTGACCGTTCTGACTGGATGTGCAAAAGAAGATGTGTTTATGCCGAAGATTCCGCTTATATCAACCGACATGTCCTTTGACTTCAGAAGGCTCCAACTCCCAGTTCGCTTAGCTTTTTCCATTTCCATCAATAAAGTCCAGGGACAGTCTCTGAAAGTTATAGGAATTAAGCTGGAAGAGCTCTGTTTTTCATATGGTCAATTTTATGTTGCTTGCTCCATAGTTTGCTCAGCAAAAAACCTCTACATCTTTGCACCCTATGGAAAAACAAAATATAGTCTATCAAAAAGCACTTAATTAAAACTTTGATTAATATAATCATTTGAAATTATTAATATTTTGAGTTTTTTTAAATTTACACATGCTTATAACATTTAATATATGTTTACGATGTATCTATTTACGATACTTTTGAAAATTCCAGTGCATTTAATAAAATATAGCAATCTACTATACGATTTATGTGGCCGAGCAACGCCGGGTAACCTATCTAGGTATGATATGTATAATCTACTATGTTTGTTTATATGTATATTTGGCTAATGACATTATAAGAGATACATTGTGCATAAATCATAAGGATCCATATACGCAAATAAAATATTGGATCGGATTGTATTGGAATCTTATTTCCGATATAAGTGAGCGCAATAAAGGTTGTATGAGTAAAATAGTTATTTCTGATTTTAAGGTTTTATTAAACTTTTTCAATAATTATTGGGAACGTGTAATTTGTAAAACTTTTATTGATAAAATCTATTGGATCCGAAAATTGATGTGGAAAGTACGGTTTTAATGTTTTAAAATATTTTCTGTTGAAAATTGTGGGTTTGTGAATTGATGTTATTGATTTTAAATGTATTAAATTATTGAGTTAAATAATTTTAAATTTCAATTATTATAAAAAGTAAATAGATTGTTAATATTATATTAAATATTAAAATTATAATAAAATATTTAAAAATCTTTAAATATGTTTAGTATTATTGAAAAATATAAGTAAAATACCAATCTAATGTATACAATATATTTGTATACAATATATAAAAACTACAATATATTTCCACAGACTTACTGCTATCATCAAGTAGAATTGAAATTCAAACTATATCGATTTAAATTACTTTTTTTCAATCAAACTTATTTTTTTTAAATTATATTCTACTAAAAAATTCTATTTTTTAAATTCAAATTTTTAAAATTTTAAGTTTCACAATTTATAAAATTCGTAATCCAACAAAATCTTAATAATTTTTTCACAAAATAGTTCACAAAAATTAGTTAAAAAAAGGAAATTATCAGACAAATTACAAATTAGAATAAAATTTTACAAAATTTATCGATAAAGCTAAATTTTATTGGAAACATAAATTTTCATCAGGTTGGCACATACATTGAAAAACTTTTTCGAACCGAATTATCCGGAAATGTTATTGATCTTTGTCCAGTTGGAGCTCTTACTTCTAAGCCATATGCTTTTACTGCTAGACCATGGGAAACAAAGACAGTAAATACCATCGATGTTATGGATGGTTTAGGATCAAATATTGTAGTTTCAATGCGTACAAATGAAGTAATGAGGATTATACCTCGACTTAATGAAGTGATGTTGATGTAAAGAAATTTTGTTATAAATAAACTTTAGGAAATTAATGAAGAATGGATCAATGATAAATCACGGTTCTCTTATGACGGACTCAAAAGACAACGATTATTATATCCAATGGTAAAAGATCCGAAGACAAATTTGCTGACTCAAGTAATATATAATTATATTTTTGACATGAAAACGAATAATTTATAATAACTATTTATATTATATATGATGTTAGTTATTATAAGTTTTGAGATTGATAATTATATTTTCTTAAATAAATAATGCAAATTTCAAATTTTTTATTAAAATCATTCATTAATATTATTGGCTAATTTTTCAAAATCACTTCTATATTTTTTAATCATATTTTTATCAATTTCGGTAGCAATACATTCAGCTCTGATAGTAATTGTATTCCTTGAGAGAGGAATTGATTTAATGACCCAAAGTATGAAATTTTACAATAATTCTTAAACTACAGTTTAAATTTATGCAAAATTATTATTTCCTTCCTGAAATGATGTGTAAAACATTAACAAAAAGTACCAATGGGATACCTGTTTTATTTTACTACTTATGACGTTTTTAAGTGTTTAATGTTCCCCACCAATACCAGGTAATTCAGGAAAAGGGAAAAGAATGCGCTGTTCATTCTGGACAAGGTTGAAAGACACCAAACATAGTGCTAAATGTTCGTTATGCTCTGCATACATTTGCCCTGAACATACAGAATCCAATTTAACAACTTGTTCGAACTGTAATGTTCAATTATTTGTAGTCATTAATTTACTTTCTATTACATTTTGTTTTTCCTTTTATAAATATAAATTTTAGTGCATGAATATTTGAAAATAAAGCTTTAAAGTCTCCGAGTATAATTTTTAATCATTTTATTCGATTTAGGAACCTTAATACAGTGAAGATTCAGAAAAAGAAACTTCTTTGACACAAAATTCGAAAAAAAGTTTCTTTTTCTGTAAAAAGTTTATTTTTGTGAATTTAGTGTACAATTCTATTTTGTGTGCAAAAACAACAATTTCTAAGTACATTTTAAAGTAAATATTATTTTATATTTATCACTAAGCAATTAGAAATAGCATATATAACGAAAACAAACTTATATTGTAGAAAACACTAGTTCATAATCTTCTTTAAAGTTATTTTGTCTCTGATATTGCGAAGAAACAATATATCAGAAATGGATAAATTAGATTCGGCCCAATTAAGAGTTACATTTACGCTCCTGAGGGCTTGAAAAGTCACCACTATTGTCTGCATCATCCATATAAATATTTTCAATTATTTCGCCCTCGGTAATTAATGATCTTGACATTTCGTTACTTCCTCTTGCCCAATTCAATATCTGCTCGTCATTCATATTATCTTCTGGAACTACATGGTGGTAAAGTTCTATTAATGGAATTTCATCCTCTTCTAAAAAGTGATTCTGTTAAAAATTATTTCATCAACTGAGCAGAACAGATGCTTAAAACTAGAATTGACTGTTTGAATATTAACTTCATTCCATGCCTCCACCACCATGTAAACAACTTCTTTCAATGTAACGTGCTTTAATTTTTCGTCTAAATTTTGATTATTGTGAGACAATAAACTGAGTAAGAGTTTCTTGCGGTACAACGTTTTTAGTGATCTTATAATATTTTGATCGAGTGGTTGCAATAACGCTGTTGTGTTTGGAGGAAAATATATAACCGAAATGTTTCCATCACTCGATTTCAATTCTTCCCCACAACAATGGGAGCTGGCATTATCCAGCAGAAGAATCGCATTCAAAGGTAAGTTTTTCTGCATCAAATTTCTTTTAACTTCTGGCACAAATACGTCATGGAACCATTCTTTAAACAGCGCTCCTGTTTGCCACGCATTTTTTGATGAGCGGTAGTGCATGCTAGGTAAAGTCGTATTTTTGAAGCAGCGTGGATTTTTAGATCGCCCAATAATCATCAAGGGTAGTTTATGCTGTCCAGTTGCATTCACACACCCCATTACAGTAATCCGTTCTTTGCTGGATTTTCTACCTGGTGCAGATTTTTCTTGATTGGTTACTAAAGTTTTGGAATTCAAATTTTTGACAATTAATCCAGTTTTATCTGCGTTGTATATTTGCTCAGGTCGCAATCATAGCCGTTGAATATTCGTCTTAAAATTTTCAATAAATGCAGGTACAGCAGAATCATTAGCGGATAATTTTTCTCCACAAATTTTGAGGATTCGAATTGAATGCCGTTTTTTAAATTTTTGAATCCAACCGTGGCTGCCTGAAAACAAAATGTCAGAGTTCAAATCACGATGAAATTCTAGCGCTTTGATTCTAAGCATATCATCGTTAATTATGTTATGCTTGAGTCTCTCATTTAAAAACCACCGATAAAGGGCCTTTTCAATATCTGGAAATTTAACTGTAGAAATTCTCTTAATTTTGTTCGTAGACTGGATAGAATTCTTTGCAAAATCTTTTATGTTTTCTTTGTTATTTCTGATCTTAGAAATTGTACTTTTATTCACACCGTATTGTGCGCAAATATTGTTGGCTTTAGTACCATCTTCCAATGCAGTCAGGATATTACATTTATCCTCAATTGTTAGTTTCTGTTTTCTTTTATTCATAGCGGGCCTAACAAATGCTATTTTTGAATATTTAATGTTTAAAATTGAATTTTATAGTACATACTATATAGCTTCATTAACAGTGCAATACCTCAGGTATAATAAATTTAACGTAAATCAAAAGTTATTTGAAAATTTAGCAATGTTAAACATTTACGTTAAACAAAATAAACAAAGCAAAATTTTCAAAAGTTCCTTTTATTGAATCACTTTTTTAATTTGAATCAAAAAAAAGTTTCTTTTTACGTTAGTTTCTTTTTGTGAAAAGTTTCTTTTTGCGAAGTTGCCTTTTGTGAATCGCTACTGTAACATGTTTAAAAACAAAAAACGATTGGGGTCAAATATGACCCAATTTTAGTACTCCGTGTATCATGAGAGGTTTTAGGTTAATAAATTCTCCATTCACTATAATTCTTGAAATTTTTCAAAGCATATTTGTTTTATAAAAACTTATCTGTGTCGCAATTGAATCTTTTATTAAAAATGATTTCATTAAATTTGAATTTTGAAAATATTGCGGTTTTAATTTTTGAAGTTCAATTTCTTTAAGCTCATCAGAAAGTTTAGAATAATTTTCATGGCATTGTAAAAAATGTCTTTCGGGATTCCATTTTAGAACTTAGACAAATATTAAGCAAATTGGTTCATTTTCAATCTCGATAAAGAAATAATCTTTTTCCCTGTTACTTTGAAAAAAACGACTGCTATTGTCCACAATCTGCTTCTTTGACATAACAATTTTTTTGTTGAAATGATTATAGATAAAGAAATGAAATCAACTTCCTACCTTTATAGAAAATTTGCTTGCCTTTTATAGTCTTTTAAAATGGCTGAAACAATGCAAAACGAAACAAAACATAGCAAAACATAATAAAACAAAACATTACTAAAACAGGAATGGTTTTAACATCAATAGTAAATAAATATATATTATATAACATTTTAGTATTAAAGATAAAAATTCAATATTGATTTTTTACACATATTTAATCTATTGTAGATTAATAATAAACAATAATTATTGATTTCAAGGTTAGGGTAATTGTTTCGAAAACTTTAACAGATATGAAAGTTTAAAGAGTGCCAAAAGGCTAACGCGTGCCACACTTTGGGCACCACTGATTTAAAGACTGTTCAAAAATTTTCCCTTCCCCGATATTTGTTGGTTCCGTTTATTTAAACCCCTCCGCTTTATCTTTGAAAGTTCCAATTCCAATCTGAATATATCTTGAAGTTTCCATGCGGCCATTATAATATTGAATATTTCTATCCTGTGATTCAAAAATTGCAGCTACTTTCATGAAGCCTTTTTTTTTCTCCAATTTAATCATTATTTAGTAAAATGTGATTCATTGGATCAATGTAAATGGCCGATAATAAAATTGTATTGTTCAAACATTGATTCTCTCTTTTCGCATTGAAGATATAATCCTATTTGCAACGAATCCCTTAATTTTCTCTAGGTAATACGTTGATGTTTACACATAGTATCCAATTATCCACAATACTCAATATTTCATATTTGGTAATGGTTAGAAGACTTTGGAGACATAAGATTTTTTAATAGGTAAAACTGATTATCCCTCCGGAGGAAGTAATTGTATTATATACATGATATATACACGAATAAATAATACAATATTGCACCTTTGGCATTATGTCATATTCAGTCATACAAATTCAACATGCAATAATATTATTTCAATAATATTATTTACAGTTATCCTACATTAATTATATTTTGCTTTATTGAAAACACGATGGGAATCGTTCATTATTTTGTTCATCCAATTGTTTCTCAAATTTACCAGTGTTTCAAATTGTATTGTTCCAATTTTGGTATTTACATTTTCGATGAACTTCATGCCAATCATCAATCTTCACCGATTCATAATAGTAAAGGCGAAAAACAGTAGGATTATTATGCTGCTCCATATATTGATAAAGATCATCAAGATGCCACACAAGAACTCAAAAATATTATCAAAACCGAAGGCTAGTGTGTAAACACTATCCAGACTAGGGATTGTATACCGGTTTACCGGTAAATTGGCAAAAAACACTCGGTAAATTCGGTAAATTAAAAATCCTTGATATAAATTTTTATTCTGATATTTCCGATAGCGAATATGATCATTTTTATATATATCATAAAGCAACTGAATCATTTCAACTTGTTCTTCAAAATGCTGAAATAAATTGTTTAATGACAAAAATACGGCAGATATTTAAATATAGGAACTATAAAATAATTAAAAAAGTTAGAAATCGGTTCAGCAACTTTTTGAAGTTTTTTATCGGGCACGTGTGTTTGTGTGTAATAAAGAGCAGAAATTTACGTTGGTTCTTTGTAACATGTTGGAGTAGCATTATCTATTAGTTTGTGGTTTTGATATTATAACCTTTATTTTTTAAAAATACAGCATTGTATAACGAGATTTACAAACTTATCGCGATTGAAAAGGATTTTAATAAAAAAAATTCAAATTTATCCTGTTTTTTAATGTAAACAAACGAACAGGTATTTCGTGATTACCTGATATCTCCAATATTTGATAGATTTGCAAGTTTCCATTTTTTATTATTAATTTCTAATCAAATTGCTAGGTTTCACGTATTTTTGAAATTGAACTTATATTTGCAGAATTTATAAAGAATTCATTTTTATTCATATCATAATCAAATTTTTAGATTTATAATAATTTTTAGACAAGCTGGATGGATATATTTGAAATACTTAATTCACATTTTATTAAAATTAATTCCCCTACCGATATTGCAGCAGTTGTTGGACGATTCTGTGATGCCGAATCTCTTACTGCGTTAAAAGATTTATTAAATAACTTGAACAGTGATTTGTTATTCACTGAAGAATCATTTCCAATGGAGGGAGCTGGGTAATACATTTTAGAACAATTTTAAAATAATTTTCTTCTTAGCATTGACTTGCGTTCAAATTACATATTTAATTCCAAAATTTCTGGAATAGAAGAAGCTGATCTTCTTTTGATTGTTGGATGTAATCCTAGATTCGATGCGTCAGTTCTTAATACAAGAATTAGAAAATCTTGGATCCACAATGAATTAGATATAGGACTTATTGGTAGTAAAGTCGACTTGACTTATGATTATGAAGTATAAATTGATTATTATGGATCTTAGATTTATATGATTTTAATAGTATTTAGGAGATAAAGCTAATATAATTAAAGAATTATCTGAAGGAAGTCATACATTTTTTAAAGTATTTAAAACATATTAATTATTGTTAATCTAATAAATTTAGAGACTACAAAATGCAAAACGACCACTGATTATTGTCGGAAGCGAATGTTTACAACGTCAGGATTCATTTGCAATATTGAAATACCTGTATATTCTTAGTTCAAAATTAAAATCAAATTCAAACGTTCCCAAAGATTGGAAAATTTTCAATGTTTTACAAAGAGTATTTTATTATTTTTTTATATGTAAATATTAATATTAATTCCTGCAATATAAATTTGAATATAATCTGGAAATTATAATTTCGAAAATTCGGTTTTGATGCAATGTCATTTTTCTTATCAGCAGTAATAAAGGGATGTAAATTAAAAAAAAGTATTAATAATCCTTTCTAACTATTTCCTCATTGCCTCTTATATATAGCACAGTTTTATTTGAATGTAATTTAATTGATAAAGGTAATATTCATAATTCCTTTTTGTTTAATCAGCATTTTATAGGTTCAGCATTTAAACTCGTGTCTTTTGAATCCATATGCTATAGCAACCAGGATTTTACATAAAGTATAAGATCAAAATCTGTTAGAGGTTTACCCAAAATTGTTATAGATAAATTTGTAACCAATAATCAGTTTCTCTGATTTGCAGCAACATCGTTCATTACACTGAAGTTACCACGCAACTTCCACGCTACATCGCGTTGCATTTAATAAAAAATTGGCTATAATATTAAAAAACCAATAAATTATATTATAAAATAATATAAAGAAATCAATAAAGTTATATTATAGAAATAAAAATTTCAATTACTTGTAAAAATTTAATAATTTGTCAAACCAACCATTTATTACTTTTACAAAGTGCTAGGAAGAGTGTGAAAAGGTGCGTAAAAGAGGAAAAATAGGATAATGAAATTCATTAATTAGCTAGTAGAAAAAATTCCCGAGCTGGGTAAACAAAGAGAAAAGTAAACAAAAGGAAGATGTGGGCCCATTATCGTGTCACAATGATCAATGGGAGAAGACCAAGAAAAAGATAGTGCGTTACGAAAGGCCCGGGCGGACCATTAATTATGTTCGTTGGACCATTCTGGGTGACCGCAGAAGCAGATATATGGATTCGAATGTCAAGAGATAGATTGGCTCGGCAGTAATCATTTGTCATCCGGATTTCGAAGAGTATATAAGGAATGGGAAAATCAGAGCAAACCGTCATTTTGCCTCAGCTAGGGTTAGAATTAGTTTAGGAACAGGATAAAGACGAATTAGGAAATTTAGAAAAAAGAAAATATAGAACCAAGGGATACGTAAAAAGTGGAAAGGAATCAAATCGAATAGAAAAGGAAAACGTTGGTCAAGAGAAGCTAGGGAATAAAAATGTGAATATTATTTGTCAAAGCATTAACACCGAGCGGCGAATCGGTCAAACTTGAACTTTGGTTATTGATTATTTATTGTCGAGAGAAATATATTTTTGGATTCAAATATACGTTGGGTAGTTTATTGTTTTGATTAAAAGAACACGTGGAGTCAGATGTAACCGACTTGAATTAGTAAAACCCAACAAAAGTAAGACAGATTGTCAAATAAATAACATATTAAAACAAAGTTTTTAAATATAATATTATTATAAATATTGATTTAATTGGTTTTACAACAGTAATGATAGTATGTAAAAAAAGAAAGACGAACTCATCTAAATTTATCATTGTGATGGAAAATCTAAGCCAGATATTTCATGGAAGATTTGCGAGCATTTTCGTATGCAAAATATTGAATTACCGTTATTAATGAACAAATAATTTAATAAATCGAATGGTGTTGTTGTTGCTAATTGTAAATTGAACAAACGAATTTGAATTGTAATAAGTTATTTTATTGAACATAAAACTTGGTTATGTTGAGTCCGATTATCGCATTATTCTGAGGGAAATTGTATATAAATCTAATGATATGATATCCTCACATTATTTCTTTTTGGTCTTATTCTAATTTAGTTTGCCAGCCAAGTAGCAGCTTTAGATTTAGGTTATCGTCCAATGGTTAATTCAATTTATGAAGCACAACCTAGAATTGTTTATATGATGGGTGCCGATGAAGGCATTTTACAAAGAGAGAAATTACCAGCCGACTGTTTGATATTGTATCAAGGTGATATAATCGAGTATTTTTCAAAGGAGGTATAGTTATTTTTCTAGGCCATCATGGTGATAATGGGGCCAAAATTGCTGATGTTATTCTTCCCGGAGCAACATATACTGAAAAATACGGTACCTATGTAAATACCGAGGGTAGAACCCAGGAAACTTGTGTTGCTGTTACATGTCCTGGTGAATCGAGAGAAGATTGGAAAATAATTCGCGCTTTGGGGGAAATTTGTGGAATTGATTTACCTTACTCTAATCTTTTAGAATTACGTGATCGCATGTGGGAAATATCACCGAATTTAACCCAATATAATATGATTGAAGAAGCAAATTTCAATAAAGAAGCAAATGAAATGGCAAAAGTATTAGCAGTCGTTTTAGGTTTTACTTTTTCATTAATACTGCTTTAATTTAGTTAATTCAAACACAACTCGATCCTACTCCAATCGTTGCATCCATTCAAAAGCTTCAAGACTTTTATATTACTGATAGCATTAGCAGAGCCTCACAAACGATGGCTAAGTGTAAAAAAGCAGTTATCGATAGTTATGAAAAGGAATCACATGGAGTATAATGGAATTAAATGAGTGCTAGCATATAATAAAGCTTAAAGTAGCTCAATTGGTTTATTTGCTTTTATCGGGTTGTAGTATTCAAACTAACAACTTACGAGATAAAATGTTAAATTATATATTATTTAAGATATCATTTACAGTGGCGTAACGAGCATAACTGGCGCCTGTGGCACGATACTTGAAATTCTTTTTAAAAAATTTGCACCTAAAAATCAATAAATGCACTTTTAAATAAATAAAAAATTAATAATCAATAAACGTGAAAGTTGATAATGCGACTTGACCTTAAAGGGAGATGGCCTCTGTCGCTAATCAGCGCGTGGTAACTAATGGTGGCTTCTATAGTGTGCTATACGGTTTAAATAAGCACAGCCTCGTGTTAGGCTTTAAATTGTACTACATTTATTTTGAAATATGTGGAATTCACGAATAATCATTTCGATATTATTATTGGAATTTAAAGTAGCAACATTTTGAAATCCAGTACGTCAGAAATTACAATGAGTGTTTCTATTGCATTTTCTGTAGTTTTCGTTTAAAAAAATAAAAATATGTCATTAGTTTAGAAAAATAAAGTGTTGAGAAAGAAAGAAGAAAGAACGCTTTATATACGAAGATGTTTGATTGATTTACTACAAACATATTTTATCAGACAAATCAATAAAGAAAGTAATTAATTATGGCATTACTTCGAATATAAGCAGTACTTTTTACTTATATTTTTAATATGCAAAATTAAGGTAAGGAGTAATAAACAATTTATTCGTATTCGAGAAATAGAAACAGTATTATATCTGTTTCCACTTTTGGAAAGGTTAAAGCCTTTGTAGTGAAAATTAAAAAAAAATGATGTATATATTAATGTAGTTCCTACCCTAATGTTTTGATTTTCTAATTCGGTAGATGTTTGACTTCAGTCGTGTTTCATCGTGTTTTTTTTTATTTATTATCGATTATATTATCATGAATAAGCGCTTCACGTATTATGATGAATTCAAAAGAAAAGTTATTTTGGTGCCTAAAAAATTGGAAATCGCGCAGCCGGTAAAAGATTTATTGTCGGCGAAAAGAATGTGCGTCGATGGAGAGGAAGTGAAAAGAAAAATTATTTTAATGTAAAATACACAGGAAATCTTTCTAGGGGGCTTATAAACGGAAGGTATCATACAATTTGCGCAACTGTCTGCTTTTATGTGATGGAATTACGAAGTGACAAGGGACTCAGTTATGGTTAAAGCTAGAGAGTTATCCTATTTAAAATACCTATCATAAAACCTCCTGTAGATTAAATTCGAGGGCGGCTTTTATTTGAAGTAATACGGTATATTACAATAACTATTAATTTATATAATATATTTCCCAAAAATCGACTGAAATAAAAATTGAAATTTTCCAAAAAATCATGTTTTAGGGAACTTTTTGGTACCTGCCCTCCTCGCTACGCCACTGATCATATACCCTCAGTATTTTCAATGTGTAGTTTTCGGCACTTTTTTTAAATTTTCATTATTTTTCGAATAAATTTTCAAATTTTCTTAAAATTTACTTGCCTTTTAAATGTCTAATCAAAAATCTACTTGCTATTTCAATCGCAGCCTATATATAGAATATTTTCTTTCGCCAATTGATCCCGTTGCTAACCGCAGTTTGTAATGTCCTAAGTGCTCTAATGAGCTCTCTCCTTAAACTACTGATGATCTGGTGTGACTTGGGTTTAGGGACTACCGATAGAAAACTTATGTTCGGCTTTGAGAAATATGATACTCCAATATACTTAAGTTATAAATCTGATTTTATTAACTGTTTGGTTAAATTGTCGAAGTTTGATTTACGGATGAATAGGTTTATAAATACATTCAATGTTGTTATTTTCATTTACTTCCTGGTAGTGGTTTTAACTGTTGTTTAAGCGTACGAGGCCGCATTCCTTTGGCGATAATTATTCAGTTCTCTGTGCTCAAGGAGTTGACTTTGTGTTAACTCGACCTCTGATCACGAATCTCAATTTGCTCTTGCAATAATTGGCTCGTTTTAACATTTTGATGGTTTGGTTTGAATCAAGTTACTTCTAGTTCTCAGTGACGCGGTATAGGTTCTTAGTTTGAGACTCTCTTCTGACATACCTACATTTCAGATATCACAATCGATTGTATATAAGAGAAAATAACTTTCATAAAACAAATACTGATGATAGATTACGAAGTGTGCATTAGAAATTACAAAGAAGACCGTTTATTTTTAAAAAGAATTACTCCAAGGGCCAAAATATGGCATTTTTCCCGGAACAACAAGTCCTGATAGAGAAATTATCTTTGTTAATATGGTTTAATATTTAGCTTTAATAGAAGTAAAATGACATTTATGTAGTAATATAATAGTCAGATTTGAAATTATCAAAAGGTTGAAATGCACTACGATTAATTTAGATCAGGAGTTCCCATAATTTTACTAAAGTGGTCAAATTCTAAATTACAAATTATTCGGCCGGCCAAAATAGAAAAATGTCTTTTTAAAGTTATAATAGACTTCTCCAACTTATATTATATTATTCTATTTCATGGAAATGTCTCACAAGAGAATGCTGCCTTTACTGAGAAGTTATATTTTCAATTGCTTGAAATTTGCAATAATGTGAATCTTTGAAGTTCTAAGTATAAATAGGTTTGCATTTATCTTGAGTTTACTTGAACTGAAATTTTCTTTTAATAAAGATACAAAATAATTTTTAGAATTAAGATCTCAGATTTTACATTGGTGGTTCACGAGCCGCATTTCAACAGTTTGATAGCCGTACTTTTAGAATCACTAGTTTAGATAATATCATGGAGATAAGAGAAATGTCAAACCAAAGATAAATGAAAACTTTAGTAAAAACTTGTCAGAAGATAGAAAAAAATTATATAATCTTGTGTTTCAGGTAATAAAACAGGCGAATTATTTGCAAATAAACCAAATATTGAATGATGTATTCTTAAAACCGCAACCTTTCAATACGAATGATACATTTTTCATAACCAGACTTATGTATATCATAACCGAAAATAAGTGTAAACATGCAATTGATAGAAAAAAACTTACAACTTAAATTACAAATATATAATACTGGAAATATAGACAGGTGTCATATGCATAATAAACAAACAGAATCCATAGAAATAATTAAGAACTAGAACTAAAACTAGAACTAGAACCAAAATGCGGTATGCCTTATCCAAGATGTACGAGCTGCACCGAAATCTGGCTGTGTCGGATGCAACAAACAACGTAGATTTTTTCGATTACAAACATAGAAAAATAATATAAATTTATTTACTTGTTATTATTTTTTATGCGTAACCGTTACGTCGCCATGCACCCCCTCCCCTCAATGGTCACAGAAAAGAATTCATTATACATTGAATCGTTATAGCGCTCGCTTAAGTATTTTTCGTGTTATTTTTCTAATTGGAAAGGTTTATTATTTACTTTTGTTAGCCTTTTGATGTTAATAATAATTACAAATAATTGATATTTAACATAATTTTTATTCTTAGAATTCAAAATTATGGATCGTTGGTTTAAATCTGGTAATTTCAACCGAAAGAAAGCAGTGATTGTAGTAACAATCACCAAATAGAAAATAATGAAATTAACAAGAGTGAATCATCTTCAATGATAATTCAATAATTCTTAAAGAATCTATTTAGTAAAAAGTAAGGAAAATTCGCAAGTACGACAAAGAATATCTTAAATTCGTATTTTGCGTCATTTGTCCTGAAAATCTAACTTAATTAAGCATTAATCTTTAAATTTTACCAAGTGTTTACATTTGCTATTATTTAAAAAAAAATTTCATTTATAAAATAATTTTTTTATTTAAAATATTTATTTTTGTAAACTGATTCACAAACTGATTTTAAATATTTTAAAATTGAAATTAATTTTTGTAATAAATTCACTTATCTTGTAAAGTGTAAATGAAATGTTATGAAGAGGATATTTATTTTCATTTATTGAAAAATGTTTGTTTTAATATTTATGTGGATCTGATAAATAAAACACTATTATTTTTAAGTAGTTATTATTTATGGATTCTAAAAGTCAAGAATCACGACTAAAAAGGTCTTCTACTGATAGTAACTCGAAAGATTTTATTGCAGGTAAAATACCAAGACCGACGTTGCACGATAGTGCCTTAAAAAGGTTTACTTACTACTTTGAAATTTGTACGTCAATATTTCTAAATTTAGAATTCAAAAAGAGTTGCAAGATTTTATTAAAGATCCACCTCCTAATTGCAGGTTTAGAGTTTAATTGGATTTTTAATTATTGTTCATTTAGTGCGGAACCTATTGATGGCAACTTATTTCATTGGAGTGCAACTTTATTAGGTCCAGTTGGATCTGTATATGAAGGTGGAATTTTTTTCCTTGATATTGGCTTCCCTTCTGATTATCCTTTTAAACCGCCAAAGATTGCATTTAAGAATAGAATATATCATTGTAATGTTAATTCTGTTGGCACTATATGTTTAGATATTTTAAAAGTAAATTTTAATATAATCCTATCTAATTAAAAAAAAATTACAACTTAAATAATTCTTATATTTGGAATTATTAAAATTAAAATTTGTAGAATAATTGGTCGCCAATTCTAAATGTTGGGAAGATATTATTATCAATCTGTTCGTTGATGTGTGACTGTAATCCAGATGATCCACTTGTTGGTTATATTGCTAAACAGTATATTCACAATAGGAAAGAACACGATAAAACGGCTAGAAAATGGACGAAAAAATATGCAAGTAGTGTTATTTACAAACCGGAAAAAATCTCTAAATCAGATACGATAATATCATCATCAAATGTTAATAATAATAATGCTAGTGATGTCGTATCATCAACTTCAAGGCTCAGCGATGTCAGTAATTGATGTCTTATGTTTTATCAAAAACTCTAGTGCTGAATAATATATACAGATTATCATAACGAATAACTAACTGTGTTAATATTGTGAATATAATTTAATTTTTGTTTATTTAAATATATGCTTATTATGTTTTAAGGGAAAACAGTGTTTCATTTCTATGTTCTCATTCTGAACATAATTTTTTAGAGGTATTTTTAGCCCAAACGAACACAACGAAGCAGGTATATACGCTAATTCAAAATGTACAATAAAAACTGTTATTACAGAGTTATTCAAAACTATATATTCATTTATTCAAAACTATATATTCATCTATTCAAAACTGGAATAAACAATAATAAATACATGATGAACCTAGAGTTTAAGTGTAGAATGGTTGTCTTGCAAGACCGAGCTCAATCCATCGTTCCATATCCCGAAAAAATCTTGGACATTGGTTTTGAAAATCTCTTGCTAGAACATCCGCAAGAGCTTCTTCAAGTGTTTTGTCGGGGAATTCAATCCTATGTGCTGCAAACATTGATTTTAGTACCGAGAAGAACTCTTCAATCGGATTAAGCATCGGTGAATACGGCGGAAGAAATTTGAATGCGATATTGTTTGTTCTTAAAACTTCTGAAACCTCCCTTGTTCGATGCATATTGACGTTATCCATTATTAGAATACTATTTTTATGTATTCTGAAATATGGAACAAGTTTCAGTCGAATAAAATCAATGAAAAGGCTTATAAATGGATATAAATGCGGGGGTGTTAACATTCGAATATCCATAAGCACGCCTGAGATGTTGATTGAACCCAGACTCATCCAGAAATATTAAGTTTTCCCTTGGGATTCTCACAATTTCTGCGCAATATAGTGCTCGCCTTTCAATATTTGCTGTTGAATTCCTTTCATTTGGAATTAACGAGAGTCGTTTCCTGCTTATTTTCAGTTTTTTCAATTTTCGGCATATTGTTGGCTGTGAAATTACTGCTCCAGTTTGCTCGGATATTTTTTCTTTCATCTCACTTTGAATTAAGCTATTATTTAAAGCCACTATGTTGAAAAGCGCTTGCTCATTTTCATTAAATATTCGATTTCGCTCTAAAATACTCCGTTTGAATTTAGTATTCGCCTCAACAAATTTCCTCCCATTCCTATTATCAGATAAAACTTTTCGAATAGTTTGTCTGTTGAAATCCAAGCTTGTTGCAATATCTTTTATTTTCATATTATCATTTTGCGCCATTCTAATAATCGTTTCCGCCATTTCAACAGTTACCATTTTGCGACTCTTCCTTGCCATGGACGCCTTTTGAATTTTAATATTTAACGTTATTTAAAAACCAATTAAACAAACAAACAGTAATAGTCATTATATCATGCATATTAATTATTTCATCATACCTTTGAGTAAATGGATATATAGTTTTGAATAGATGAATATATAGTTTTGAATAAATGAATATATAGTTTTGAATAAATGAATATATAGTTTTGAATAAATGAATATATAGTTTTGAATAACTCTGTAATAATTTACATTATAAGAAAACGATTTGTTTTATTAAGACGATAACACACACAAATAGAGGCGCTAAACTTGAATTAATATCGATCTACAACAGCCATTTTTAACCCGCGGCCCACCAACAGATTTTTTGTGGCCCGTGAGCGTTTTTTGATAAATGTCTGATTTGCTTATAAATGTACATATTTTAACTTTGTTTAAACTGAGTGATGAAAGCTAGGAAATTAATTATAAAAAATCATACGCTTCATATATTATAAATAAAAAAATTATTTTAAAATGGCTGTGTTGAAAGGGAAACGAAAAATTGAAGAAGATCGAATGTTCAATGAAAGTTTGACCAAAAATTACTTCTTTATTTTATATAAAGAAAAACTAACTTGTCTGATCTGACAAGAAACTATCGGTGTCATGAAAGAATATAACATTAGGCGTCATTATACACAAAGACATGCTGAAAATTATGATCAATTTACAGATCTAATAAGAAATGATAAAATCATTAAATTGAAAACATCGTTGTCGGTCCAGCAAAACTTGTTCGCAAGAGTTACGAATGAAGGGGTAGCAGTCAACGAAGCCAGCTATGCTATTTCCAATATTTTAGCCAAACACTTAAAATGTTTTTCAGATGGCAATGTTGTAAAAGAGTGCATCGAAATGGCTGTTGGAATAATTTGTCCTGAAAAGAAAAATCTGTTTAGTAACATAAGTGTGTCAAGATTTACTGTCGCAATATAATAAGAAAGTCAACTTACTTTAAAAAAAAATTTCAACGTCAAAAAATACCCAATGAAGTCACAAAAGGTGTTTGATTCATTGTGGGCCCATTTTGAGTTTCCAACTACTAATTTGTTACGAGAGAAATCCCCAACTACACCTAAACACTAAAAATTAATTATTTGTATAAATTAAAATAAAACTGACAATTTCTTATATTTCTTTCATGCTTATAATACCGTTAAAATTTTTCAATTTTTATCAAACTTTATAAGAATGAATTAGAGTGGATATAAACCCCAGATCATTCATTTCTGTTGCATTGGATCCGCATATAATTCGTAGAGTTAATACTGAGAATTATGATATTGAGTTGCGCCCAATCAAATTAGCTAATAAAAAATTAGCTGAACACTCAGTCGATATTCGCTCAGTATCATTTCTCAGTATCATTGTGTAACCGGACTTAATCCATTGTATCCTCATTGAAAATGGTATATTTTATCCCAATTAAAACACATGACTTGTTTGAAAGTGCGGTTCCAAAGTTCATATAAACTAAGACTTCGCGGAAATGGATCAAAACTAAACCAAATGGATAGGGTACACGTTGACGAATGCGTACACGTTTTTTATTCAATATTTTAATAATCACAAAAGTGAATTTTTAATTTTTTGTAGTATTTTCCAATTATGGTGTACTTGTTACTTTTGTAAATATTTTATCTTTATGTTATTTTTTTATTTTGCTATTGTTTTTCTTTTAATTTTCTATGCTTTATTTTTGCTTCGTTTTTTGAGTTTAAATCAACTTGGTTCGAGTTCCTAATGTTGCATTACCATTGCATTAAATCAATAAAATTCCTATTTCAGTTAATGCGGAATAATAGGAATTTTCATTAATTTTACCGTTTCAAAACCTCCAATTGAAATTTTATGTAATATTTGGTCCGATAAAGTTCCTTATTTTGTCCAACATTACTTTGTAGAAATAAATAATATAATAGAAAATCCTCCATATTCTCCAAAATTTGATCATTTACACTTTCAGTACCGTCGTTTATTATTTTAATTAAAAAATTAAATATTAAATTAAATAAAAAAATTACTTTTAATTGAAAAATATTACTACTATTAATTAATAATATTATTAAATGAACTATTAACATTATTAAAGCAATATAGTAAAAACTATTTTATTATAACTTTGTTTAATTAATATACTTTTCTCATTTAATTGAACGAAAACCTATAAAACTACTTTGAATTGATAGTATTAAAGACAAATTCAGGCATATTATACTGACAACATTTGATTTAGAATCTGACTATAGACATTTATATCTTTAAATTTTGAATAACAAAAATAATTTTTTTGTATTGTTGGAAAACTTGTATTTTTATTTCATCGACGTCAAATTCCTCAAAATTAAATTATTTAATTAAATTTTTAACAATCTTAAAATTATATTTACAATATATTTTTATTTTCAGAAGATTTTTATTTATCTCTATTTCCGAAAGCCTTTTTCATTTACAACCAACAAGCAATACGATGCAAAGTTATTACCAATAAAGTCCGTTATTTAGTCAAGCTACAATTTGTTGAATATATTAGTGGAAAAGTTTATTTAATTTTGGATAGTGATGAATATTCAATTCCTGATGATATGCCAGTTGGGACATACAATGTATCATGTATAGTAACATATAATCATATGTTATATATTCATCAACAGAAGTATAATGTTATAGGTAAAAATATATTTATTTTAAGAAATTAAATCGTTTATATAGTGAGGCCAACGAAACTTTACATAACACCAACTGAAATTAAAATTAATGAAAAAATAAGTTGCTATCCTTATTCCGCTTATATTCCTCCAACTCTGAATGAAATCCAAGTAGTTGTAAATTGGTTTTTAGAAATCGATTCAGACATTTTTGAGTTTATGAATTTTACACCATATGTGATTGAAGACAATACTCTAAAAATTAAAGACGAAGGATCATTTGGAACATATTCAGCCCGATGTTCTGTAAATGTAACTATTTTTTATCAAATTTTTAATCTAACGGCTAATCTAACTTTTAAAGTAACAGGTTTTTTTAAACTCAAGAAAATATCATTTATTTATTTTATCATTTATTTATAGGTTTTAGTAAGCCAATAATTATGGAAAAACAACATAGAGTTCCATTATTCTTTTTTCTTTACGTCACAACAATGATTTTTTTATCTCACTATGCTAGTTGTTATTTATTAGCTTATGAAAAAACACTTAAAAGAATACGTGATATTGAACTGCTTGTTATTTTACAATCTATTCAAGTTCTTCAAAAGGAAAATGGGAAAAAGGTTATTTTTCCTTTTAATTTTCATGAATTTTTATTCTTTTTTTCTTTAATAATGTGAGAATGTAATTAAATCAATTGATATTGCTATTAATTTAATTGTGTGAATGTATGTTATTGATAGATGTCACGCACGCACCTTATGGAGGGTTTGATGAATTAACGCCCCCCCCCCACCAAGCTCAAAATGCTTGCACGAGTTCAAAATTACGCCCAAATGTTTTTTTCTTATCGTGTACACGCCTGAATTTGTTAAATGAGTCGTCGTTTTTCTTTTTCAACACCGAAGTCAAACAGCTGATGCATGCTAAAAACTGGCATAGAAATCTTTTAATTTTAAATTTAATAATTAAATTTAAAATACATTATTAAATTAATTAAATTAAAATGATTGTTTAAATATTCAAAAAATACGATTCATTCTTCTTTCGAACATGGCAACCGTTAATTCTTAATTAAAATTTATTAAAAAAAATGTCAAACATTCCAAAAACTGAATTCATCAACAATTTTGGTATAATCTCCAGATCAGGTATCAAAGTTTTCATGGAAGCCTTGATTGCTGGAGCAGATGTTTCTATGATCGGTCAATTTGATGTCGGTTTCAGATAGAGTACAAATTATTACCAAAAGCAACGAAGAGGAACAAAATATGTGGGAATCATCCGCCGATGGATCATTCACAATTAAAATTGACGACAGTGAACCAATTGGCAGAGGAACAAAATCGGTACTTGTTCATTATCGGGACCCCCCAGTTCATTATTCAAAAATTCGGTGAAGTAATAATGTTGAGGATACCTAAATGACAAATTAGAAACAAATAAATAAACTTGGGGGAAGATCGTCATGACAAACGAGACGATCTATGAGAACTCAGAAAAGAAAACGAAAGCAAAAAGAAATGAAAAATGAGGAAAAGGAAGGAAACAAAAGAAATCAAACATGAAAATAAAACCATGGTCAGTACTAATTAATTAAAACAAAAAGAAAATGGAATTTCGAAATTGGGAAAATAGGAAAAACAACAATACTCTTATCTCGATAGCTTGTCAGTGATAACAGAATTGTTGGGAGAAGGCGACTTAACAAAAAAAATGGAAAAAGAAAAAATAACTTGACAGCCGTCAGAGATAAAAATGAAACAGTCAGGGACGGCAGGAGAAAGAAAGTGGAAAAAAGGAGGTGGCACAGCAGAAGCTGGAGAGGAGAAACTATAGAGAGGACAAATTATAAAATTAAGAAGACGCGGGAGAATTTTATTAGCGAACAGTTTGGATAAACCATTGAGAGAACAATTTAGAAGAAATATTTGAATAAAATTGAAACAGAGAAACTAAAAAGAAAACAGAATAAGAGAGAAGCAGCAAGAGTTTGTTCAGTTGATAATAGAATAAAGTTAGGCGAGTAAAACCAAGTCAAAATAAGAGGACAACCAGTTAGAATTACCAATTATTACACTTCTCAGTTATGAGAGAATTTTCAAACAAAAGTTATACGAGTGTGCTATTCCTCACATAGTGTTGTAATAAGCACGGTATAATAGTTAGCTTGTTGAGTCAATTTTATCAGTGTGAAAATATTTGTGATATTCAATAAAGTTTCCAGTGTTAATTGTTATTTGTGGGTCAGTCAAAGACACGCTTGGAGTCAGAGTAACATTTAAATTTATCACCAACTCAATAACCCAACAATAATAATAATATTTTGAGTTGTTGAGTGTTACCCATAAGGGGAGAAAATATCTTGTTGGATAAACTCTGAGTACCCAAAAATCATTCTTCATATGAAAGAAGATCAAGTTGAATATTTAGATGGAAAGAAAGTTAAAGAAATTATCCAAAAGCATTCGCAATTCACTGGCTATCCAATAAAATTGGTTTGAGAAAAGGAAAGGATGTAGATGATAGTAAAGTTGAAGAAGAACCAAGAATGACAATGAAAATACCCAGATAAACTTTATTCAATAAATATAATGTACGAATTTGTTTTATGTTCCCACAGGCTAAACGTACCGCAATTTATGCCCTTTGGTGTATCAAAAATTTAAATTCTTTGTCTTATTTGTAACTTTTACATACCTTTTGTCATTAAAGTTTTCCAATTTTATTCATTATACATAGTTTTCAAAATTTCAATAAAAATTTTTTCAACATTTTATTCTCAATTCAATTAGAAATATGGAAAATATTGTTTTGGTCAAAACTCATTATCGAAAAACATTTATAATCAAATTGCAAAAGTAATAAACGATAAGAAGAAAGGATTTGTTGACAAAGTATCTAAGTCATTGACTTTTGATCAATCAATTATGGATTCTTTTCGGGCTTCTACGCCAGTAAGTATGGTTGCTTATTCAAAATATCTCCAATTAATTTGATAAATATGTAATAAGATTTCCAAATATATTAAACATTTAGTAAATTACTAATTTTCTGAATTTCACGTCTAATGATATGTAATGCGCATCCATTAATATTATCTTTTAAAGTTAGTTTAATAATTGGAAATATTTGTATCGAACAATATCTTGATTTAAAATATTGTAGATTTTCAATGAAAAACTAAGGACTAGCGATAATTTTTGTTTATTTTCTTAGGGTTTATTTGTCCAGCAAAATAGCTATTGGAGTGTGATACTTATTGAGAAATAAAACTTTAAAAAATGTTGAAAATTTTAAAATAAAAATAAAAATATAATAAATATTTAAAATTTTATTAATGTAATTTAAAATAAATTTTAATTAAATTTTACTTTAATTTAAATTTAATTTTAATTAAATTTAATTTGAAAATTATATTTATATTAAAATTTATAAAACAAATTACAAACTTATTTTTCATTTTAAAATAAATTAGCTTGTTTAGATATGAATCTGTTCTCAGTAAAATTATATATGTAATTTAGGGTTGCCAGATTTTCATCAAGACAAACCGGGACAATAAAAATTTATTCAAAAATATAAAAAATTCATTGTAACAAAAAAAACTTAATATATAATATTAATTGAAAAACGTCAATAAAATAAATAAAACTTAAAATTAATAACACAAAAATAAAGGAACTAAGTATTTCTAATACAAAAATGGAAATACAAAAGCGTGGAAATACATTATTAAAACACTCCTAATCATATTTACGGCTTGATCTTGCCTCCTTTAATAAATTTGTATTTTTTAATATGTATTCATGCATTTCGTAACAATTAAATGTAAAATTAACGTCACATTTTAATATTGCTTCAACAGTCTCCGGTAGTAACCGATTTCTTTCGTCCGACCATTGAATTTCCATTAGGGAAAATATGCGCTCCACATTCGCATTATGGCCAGGAATAGAAAATTTTTAAATAATTTAATAGCTTTAAATATTGTAAATAAAAAAGTAACTTTCCCACGACGGCCACAGATTAAATTAAACAAAAACAAAACTTAACCATCTGTCATTCATAACAAAAACAAACTACCCAACAGGAAAGGTTTCATATTAAAACCCATCGAACAAGAAAGCTAATTCGTAAAATAGAAAAAGTGTGATAAATAAACGAAACTTTGGAGGCAGTTGTCCTCCAAATTTTTTTTTGTTTGCAATATTGCAATGCAAAAAACCGGGACAATTGAGCATCCCGAAGACCTATTCGGGACACCGGGACAATCCCGTAAAACTGGGACGTCTGGCAACCCTAATGTAATTCCATAAAATTTATTAAAAAATATTTTGTTGTGAAATACATCTTTATTTCTTACATCACTTTATTATATTAATTTTATGACTTATTAACAACTAGCAGCTGTACCCGGCTTCGGCCGAGTTTACATTTATAATAATAATTCATTCAAATTAACTTTTTGTTTAATGATGTTATTACGTTCCAGTATTAATTTTATGGGGATCCGTCGAAAGAGCGCACGACAAAAGAGCGCTGACATAAGAGCGCAAACTAAAGATCGAAAAACAATATTTAATAAATAGGAACAAGAAAATTAACTCAGATCAGACGGCATCGTTTGATGTTAACTATTTATTGTTTCATTAAAAAACTAATTGTTCAATTTCTTTAACTAAAAAACTGGTCTAATCAACTGAACGTTTGCGGGCATCTTAACTAAAATAGACTATCAACTGAAGTCTAATTATTCAAAACGCAATCTAATAACAGATACAAAGATTTTAAATGTTAGGCCTAAAGTGAGAATATAAAATGAAATGAATTGTAACAAAATGAAAGGAAGTTCAAACGAATAAAACGTTTCTTTATAGTTGCATTTATACTGCTAAGTTGTGGGCTATACCTCGTAGGTAGTCTTATGTCGGTGCTTTTTTGTCTGGGTGCCTAATTTTATAACAGTTTCAATTCCATGTTTAATTCAAAATGAGAAAAGCTTTCAAAATAAATTTCAATTTGTAAAATCGAAAACGCACTCCAATTTAAATCGAAAAATAACTGGCAATATTTTCCCAATTGCAAACTGGTTCACTAATCAAATAAAATTCAAATTCTCCATGTTTGAATTCTGCTATGAAAACTTTTGACTAAATTATATTACTTTCAACTGCAAGTAGCAAGCATATAATACATTATTATTTATACATTATTATTACAAACAAACCGACTTAGGGTCACCTGGGGTTGAAACATAGCCTATGACCTGTCCCGAGTCAAATGAGGGTCACATGCAAAATTTCAGCACCCTTGGTCCAACGGTGGGGAATTCTATGGGTGACAAACAAACAAACAAAATTAAAATCGGAAGAAGTTAACACGAGTAATACAGTGAGTAGAAAAGTCATTTAAACAGTTATTTATGTCAAATTACAAAAGCCGTACAGACAAGAAATGCCGGGACAATATCCCACTATGAGCTCAATTGCATAATAAACACTTCGACTCAAATTTTGAATATAAAAAAGGAATAAGCAATGTTTGATTTAAATCTGTAAATTATTAAGTTATTGCAAAAATCCACAAAGCCTGGAGACATCGGCTGAAAGATTTGCATATTGTAAAGATTAATTCCAACTCATATTTTAAGAATATTAATTCATGTTAACTTTATACTTTTTTTACAGGGAGAAACCCTTTCGCAAAAACGTTATACCAAAGAAGTACTATATAACATTAATTTTTTCTTTACATATTTTAATTGCTTTTAGACGTTTAATCAAAATTTGATATTTTTTGTCAAGGGTCTTTCTAGCGGGCCTTTAGAAGTTTTTTTAATTTATTGCGCTATATTTAATTTATTTTATCAAGTATCCTAAAGAGCCTACTCCTAGAAATTTATATTTGATATTAGTGAAAAATATAGTAATGAAAATAATATTCCAATTAACAAATTATTTTAAATTATTTTATTTTTAGTTGAAGGATGAAACAATACAAATGAATGTAACTTTTGAAAATTTATATTCTAATAATTTTATTTAATGTACACCTAATTCTGTATTTCACGATAGATACGTTCCTAAAAAAATCGTGTAATAAAAGATATTGACTGAATGGAAAAATAGTAGATTGGTTCCATACCTAAAAACGCAACAAAAGTACAATAAACATACAAAAGTATAATAATAAATATAAAAAAATCCTTGTTAGAGTTCACAAAAGAATTTATTTTTCGTGTAATACACATTTTAATTCATAAATTATGATTTGGAAAAATGAAAATAATATCAGAAATTCATTAATATAAAAAAAGTAAAAATAATATAAACATAACAAATTTTTATTCATTGTAATTTGTAATCAGAGTTTGCATTTCTAAGTTTGTCATGAATAAAAATGATTTTAAATTAAAGATTTATTATTTCATTATCTATACTTAATTGTATTTCAGTTTATCCCTCTAGGTATTCGAAAATCATATTTGGCACTGAGATATGATATCTGGTCTTATAAAGGGCCCCATATTTCAAATCGCCTAGGGCCTTATCAGATCTTAATCCGGCACTGTGGATTAGATTAATACATTTATACGAGCACCTTATTTTACTTATAACTTGTTAAACATTCACAACAACTAAACGTCTTTTCTTTTCAATTCTGAAAACCAAACTAAATTGCATACAAAGTACATTACGTTTTTACTTTATGTATCTTTCTGGGAATATGGTTTCTTGTATCTTGTTTTCAGGTATCATCGTTTTCTTTCGTAATTCTTCCAAATTTATTTGTTGATTGGTGCTTCTACCTTCTTCTCTTATCGAGTCTAGTAATCTACTTTTTATTTTTCCTTTCTTAGCTTCTTTTTAAAATATTTTTCAATAAAAATATATTTTAAATTTTTACAAAATTTCTAATCTTTCAATTAATCTTTCAATTTCCTCATATACATAATTTATGAAAAATGAAAATCAAAAAAATCAAAAAAATTCATAGAAATTTGGAAATTGTGTTAAAACAAAGCAATTCGTGTAAAAAGAGAAAAAAATTCTTTTTAATTTGTCTAAAAACAGAATTAGGTGTACACTACAATATAAAGTCAACGCTTCTGATAAATTATCTAACCCTTTGGTTGATGAGAGGAACTTAAAGGCTTTTATCTCTTTTTTGAGAAAAAATATATAAGATGAGACAAAAACAAATTGATTTCATGATATGTAGGGTTTCCAAATATCCAGATTTTCTATTATCCCGGTTATCATATAGAAATTTTATAATTATCCGCACATACCTGATAACCGTATAAAATATAATATTGAATTTCATAATTGATTATTACTTTTATCTGTTTTAAATGAAATTTAAAATAACTTATTATATTTGTTCTTTTTTTATTTTAATAATACATGATCTAATTTTGGCGCAGAAAATACCCGAAACTGAAAAGTTCTCTCTGTGTTTGTTGAAGTCGGCTTTGAAGTTTTTAATACCATACAACAATTCAAGATTTTGCGTTCTCTTATGAGTTTTCTTGAAGATTTTAAATTCTTGCTTTAAAGTACAAGTATTATTTGATATTCCTACCTGTTTAATGTTGGACTTGTTTAGTTCTTCAGTAAATTCTAGTTCTGATTCAACTTAAGTTGAGGATTCCTCAAGCAGAATTTAGGGAAAAGTCACTTCATAAGAGCTGTAGCAAAACTAAGGAAGTTGGGTTAACAATACATTTTATTAAAGCAGTAATATTGTTGTTTTTAGAGATTGAATGCGATTTTGTATTGATTGGAACAAATCCCAACTTATTTCCGAATCGACTGTTTTCATTTTGTTTCTTAAAATATATAAAACGCCTTCGGTACAGTAAAGGGATTTCTTCTTTTCGACTTAATGCTTACACTGGTAATTTTATAGACTGTAAAGAAAGACTGGCATTTTTGATAAGCAGCAAGTTAATTTTATCCATCAAATTAATAGAATTCAAATCATTTAAAGCGTGCGAAATTGGCATTTTTAACTTCAAAAATCCTTCTATCAATTGAGTTCCATCGAAGTTTTATGTTTAACAATAGTTCATATGCACATTGAAAATCATTTTAAACTTGATTTTTCAGAATTCTATTGTGTACAGAGAATATCTAAAAAACACAATTTTCCTTACTAGTTTTAGTTGTTCAAAAATTGTAATGTTTTTCTCCTCGTAGTCGTCAAGATCTTCTTCTTCATGTAATGTTTGAGATGATTCGTGCCTTTTTTAAAAGAATCACAAAATTCTAAGTACTATGATTCAAACATATCATCATTTCTGCTGGCGAAGTTCTATCATACTTTAACATTATATGAGCGCCATCATGAGTACTTCAACATTCAATTGTAATAGTAACTTGAACACACACAACATTTATCTAAGGATGAGCCAAACTCCGCAACAAGCGCATATTTTTAGTGATGAAATATTATTTAATCAATAAATTTATTAATATTTATAAAAATTAATTTTTTCGAAAAAAGCCGGCAACCAAAGGGTTAAATGAAAATTTATTAATTTATTTTTTAAATAATAAACAATAACAATAATAATAATAATATCTAAATAATATGACCAAAAATGTGTAGCAGCTTAGATGTCAAATAATTTAGAGGAATTGGCCCGTCCCTTTTTTATTTATATTTAAATTTCATATATTCATGATATTTATTTATATTTAGTTTTTATGATGTTTAGTGATAAACTACATTTACACACTTAACTAGCTTATTTAAAACTTTATAATAACAAAAATATACATATCCTTAATGAAAATCGCGCCTAATGAGAATAATTATTTTGTTCTATTCCATTGATAATGGTTTTAGGCTAGGTGCAAATTTACTGGTACCGATTATCAAAATTGATTTTAGAAAGGAAATCACTCAAATTGAATATATATTTAAATTTAAAGTAGGCCTAAATGTGGAATTGATTGGCCAAAGAAAATGATGTAATTTTTGACTTTCCATCCTTTGCTATTAAATGGGCCACGCGATAACTAGCTCGAATTGCTGCTTCTTATTCAGAATTCGATTTCTTTAAGTTTAGCTGCAGAGAGTTAAGACCGCATTCTAATGACTCAAAGTTTCCTTACCGAGATGCTCCAATAAATATTGAATAATTCTTCGAATGTTTCGTGCCGTTGTGATTGACTTTTAAAGTAGCAAGTTTAAGAAGTTCACGAATTTTTTCCCATTCAAAATATGATAAATATTTATCTAAGTATAAATACAATATTTAATGAAATAATATGAATCTTATTAGATTTTAATAATTGATTAATTCAACAGACCAAAAATTGTATTCTATTCTATTATTTCAGAGAATAAAAAGATTGAGAGGGACAATTGATCAAGTATTTTATTTTAAATAATTATTTGATTGTGTCTTCCCCATTTTTTAAAATCATTTCATATTTTATCATGAGTTCATGTATTTTACGATAAAACTGATTACTTTCAAAATCACATTAATCAATATATCATAATAAATAATAAATTAATTAAATTAAAATTCATTTGTTTTCAATCATCAATTTAATAAATTGGTCAAAAAATTGTAGTTACTAAAATTAGTAACTTCAAAAATTCATGGAAAATACGTACATTAAAGCACGAATGATGCAGCTCGTGGTGGATACACGGTATCAGAGAGATTGATGTTGGGTGTCTGTAAATAGCGAGAGAATTCAATGAGAGAGATCGCATAGCACACAAAATTCAGTAGAAATACTGACTAAAAATGAGCTTACTGTAATTGCTTGTTTGAATAATTCAGTAATGTTTAATATGATAGATTTAAACAAATAAATTAATTTTTAAATAACAATTATAAAAATTCATGACAGAGACAAAATTCTTTCCAGAAATCCAGCTAAAGTTTTAATATATAGGATAGTCCAATAAATCATTGCGTTTTATTCATGTAATTTAAAGACTTCATTGCCTTCAATAACTTAATTCTTAACCTCAAGTTCATTTTAAAACTTGAAAGCTACTCATTCGACAAGAATTTAAAGCATGTAAATATAATTGTTTTAATAATAGTTTTATTTTAGATTAGATCTAAATTAAAACAAAAATTAACATTTCAGACAGTTTTTACTTTATTATTTACGACAAGGATAAAGCGCTTTAGGGTTCATAGAAAATTATGTAAGGTATATGGCAAAGATCTCTTGAAGGTGCGGCAAAAAAAATTTTGTTTCTAAGATTTTGATGTCAGTGAAACTGAACGCATTGATGACAAAATAAAGACAGTGATAAAATCCGATCGGCGTCAGATGACACAAAAAATTACTGAAAAGCTTAGAATCTCGAAATCGATAGTCAAACATTATTAAAAACAATTTGGATATATAAATAAGCTTGATATTTGGTTACCTCTTGATCTCAAAGAAATTCATCTGATAAAACACATTGATACCTGTGGTAGTATTTCGAAAAGTGAATAAAATGATCCATTTTTAAAATGTATAATCACAGGTGATGATAAATCGATAATCTACAGAAAAAATCGACTAAAAAGTCGTGGAATAATGAATCTGGTAAAAAGCAATGTATTTTGTGTTCCTTTTAAGAACTATTTATTCGGAAGTGTATTTTTGAAGTCTAGTTTTTGTTTTAAATGAATTACTAGTCTTTTATTTACAGGGAAATAAAACACAATGGCTTATTGGCCAACTAGTACATAATAATAATTTGAACAACCATAAATTGTCTTATAGTGAAGTGAATTTGGAGTTGGCTAAGTACCAATCAATCATGTTCAATTATAAATAGCATTCATATTATGTCGTCGGTAGAGTTTATCAAACTAATTTTTAACAATTTTTATTAAAACAATAATTTACTGTTTCAAGTTTCGACAAAATTACAGGGACCCCATTTAAGATTTTGAATAATTAAATCATTAAAAGGTCACATTTTGTAGTTCGGTCTAGCCTTAAGTAGGAACGTAATGGTACTTTTAACTGATTAAATTTAACTGACTTAACTATCATTCTTTAATTTAGCGAATTTTGACTAGAAGAGTTTTGACAAAACACTTCTAAGACAAATTTGCTTTATAAATGTATATCAATTTAAGTCTCACTAACATTTATTTTATTTAGAAAGAAACACTTTTATTTCCTAAAGTAAGTAACGAAGTTTTCATTTCAATTATATTAATCTTTGTAGGCAGAAAATACGTCTTCTGCATCATATTTGGTTAGTTAATTTCATAAAACTAAGTATAATTAATCTGATATAGAGTCATTCATTGTCTAATCAACCCGTTAGTTACATTTTGCCATAATAATTATAATATAAGTTTTATCTATAAATAGACTGTTGTTTCAGTAAGTGAATGTTTAGTTAGTATATAATTGAATTTCTAAATAACAAAAAAAAATTGTCCGGAAAAGTAAAATATTTGAAATAAATATAAATATTTGTATAAAAATTTGGATCACATATTTCTAATGTATCTATAGCAGTAGCCTTACAATTAAAATTAATGTCTTTTTGATAGAAATCAATCAAAATATTAAAATTAAGTTTAGTTTGGCATTCGATGGATTTAAACAGGGGAAAAGATTTTAATATATTTTTGTGAGTTCTAAATTTATCATTAATTTCACTAGTTGTCTGATCCAAAAAAAGTATATAACATGATATACAACAATATTCTTCTGCATTTGTAGTTCAAACATTGGATCTAGGTGAAAGTTTGTTGTCGGTTTCAGATAATTAGCTAATAAAATTGCTTCTTTAAATAGTAAAGAAAGATTATTTTTACAATTTTCACGTTTTTTTTGCAAGACTACAAGCGAAATAATAAATTCTAAGTTAATTTAAGAGTTGATAAACATTTTCGATTCAGTACATGAGTTTTGAACTATTATTTATATAACATGTACCACTGGCTCCATAAGTTCTTTCATACGTTTTACAGAATGAATCAAAATGGAAATAAATATACATAATGAGAAGAAAAACATCAATATGCAACAGCGAAAATTCAACAGACAACAGTGTAGAATATATAAAAGACTGAACGATGATTAATACGGAATAGGAAATGTAGAATAGGAAAGAGAATCTAAATTGTGGAAGAATATGGAAAGTCACGTTATATGGAAATAAGATAGATTAATTCGATAAGGAATACCCAAAAAACAATCTCCGTTAAAAGAGTCATTGATAAGTATATGTGTATATGTAAAATAATTTCGATAGTAATATGATTGCTTGCTGTGATTGTATGCTGTGATTGTAGGCAAATGGTAATTTTAGGAAAATAACATTTGGCTAGGCAAATGCCATTTGCCTGGTCAAATAGCTTTAGCTATTAGCTATTATTTTTATTTTAGCTATTATTTCATTTTAAAGGTAATTCAAAGGGGAATCCGTGCGCGCAAATGTTGTCTTAATTTGTTTTAATAAAGTAAAAATATTATTATTATTTATTATTATTATTATTATTATTATTATTATTATTATTATAATTATTATTATTAATATATATACTCCGAGTTTATCCGACAAAATATTCTGTCCCCCTATGGGTATTTGTCGCAAAGGTACTACTATTTTCCTAGTCAAATGGAAATGAAATAATAGCTAAAGCTATTTGACCAGGCAAATGCCATTTGCCTAGCCAAATGTTATTTTCCTAAAATTACCATTTGCCTACGATATATATATATATATATATATATATATATATATATATATATATATATATATATATATATATATATATATATATATATATATATATATATATATATATATATATATATATATAATAGGGCTTGAAGATTATAAATCAGTAAATATATTAAAAACTTCGATATATTTATTGATTTATAGTCATTGTTGGGAGGTTCCTGTTGTTATGTGCGTATTATTTAAGTATTAGTTTAATGTATGATTGCGTGTGTAAAAGAAATTGTAAGAGCCCAGCCGAGTCACCGGTAAAGACACTGTCTTGGGACAGCGGGGGTGAATGTATATAAGTTACCAAAAATTATGATATACAAATCATTAGGAACGAAGATAATATAAAATTACAAATTAATTAATTAAGCAACCTTGTTATTATTTCTTTTTCTTCGACACGAAATTTATTCTGGTTAGTTTGGTAATGATTACTGATTGAATGTTCCGGTTATTTGGTAAAGATTAATTGAAAGTTTGATTGAATGTTCCAGTTATTTAGTAATGGTTAATTGAAAGTTTGATTGAATGTTCCAGTTATTTAGTAATGGTTAATTGAAAGTTTGATTGAATGTTCCAGTTATTTAGTGATGATTAATTGAAAGTTTGATTGAGTGTTCCGGTTATTTAGTAATAATTACTAATTGAAAGTTTGATTGAGAATACACAATTTATACGTAAAATGTTTAATTAACGTTATCGAATTTTTTATTTTTTAATTTTTTTTTTTTTTTAATTTTTTTGTCGATTTTTACAATAGTAAATTATCGCTATATAGTTTTTTTATTTCATTTTCCAGCGCGACCTACACTCAACAAAATAACAAGGCGGAACAAAACCTTGTTTAAAAATAAATAAAATATATAATTGTACATTACAGTCATCAAGCTCTTTTTAAAAAATACAATGGGAAAAAATCAGTGGTGAAAATTGGAAAAAGTTCTTATAATATATATAGAAAGAATAGAAAGAGAAAGTTCAAGGATAACATTTTACAAAATTATCAGATAGCAAATTAGAAACGCGAGGTAAGATATTTATTAAGAGTAAAAAGAAAGATATAAAAAAGTATCATTTATTGGTGCGAAATGTCTTCAAAAATAATAGGGCTTCAACAAGTGTTTGGAATTAAAAAATCCATGTGGCACAAAGAAAAAGAAAAAAAGATAGTAAATATTTCTGGGATAAAAGCAAAATTTAAAAGCGATATAATGAATAACGAAAAAATGAAAAATGCAATATAGAAAACAAAATCTAAAGAGAAAATACAAGATTTTTAAAAATGGTAAAAATTAATAAGAAAGCTTTTATTACAGACAAATGGAATATTAGATGTGTTGATCTTATCTGTCAAAAATGGAGAGTCAATAATGATAAGGCCCCATAAAATGCAGTTTAGGGTAAATAATCGCAAGTATCGGATACCCTGATATTTTGAGTAACTCGATACCCGATTATTTTGCAAAATACCAGGGCGGGTATATTATATTAACAAAGTAATACTGAGGAATTAGTTTATGGCAATAGGTTCTTTCATCGTTATACAGTATCTTTTTCATAATTGTTCAATGTGCTAATATGCAATATCATGATCGGGTCCACAATTATCCTTCTGAAAAAGTACCTCTTCAATTGTATATGAAATCTTTTCTAAAGTTTGGGAATATCACTACGACCGCCATCATCAATGCCTGTTTTATTTCTTCGAAAGCTTTCTGATATTCTTCTGTTCATAGTATTTTTTCTTCACACATTTCGGCTTTTCGAATGACTGTATTACTCGAGAATTTTACTACCTGGATGTTTTGAGTTCTTATTTTCACCTAAATTGGCTAACCGAATTACTCGCATATTTAACAAATATTTATATTATAATAATATAAGTCAATAAATAAGTTTTGTTTTCAATTTATTATGTAATTTTCATAAATTTAAATTGCACATTAAATGCTAAAAGTAAATACTTATACAATGACTAATATTGTTAATTGTTTTAGTTTTCCTTAAAATATTATTTTAAAAATACTAAATTGCTCAACGTTTTACGCATTATCTGGAACAAATTTTAGTGCAAAAATTTCCAGCAATGGAAAAGTTCTTTCGCAATCCATTGATGTTGGTTTTATAGCAAGAAGTGCTTGGTATAATTGCTCTAAATTTTGAGTTCTTTTACCATTTCCTTCCATAATCTTCAACTCTTTTTCAAGTTGATGCAATGAATCACAATCAATTCTTTTTTTGGGTGAAGCTAGAAATGTCAACAAGTTTTTTATTAAAGTCAAACTTTCTTCTTCATCACTTTGACATTGTGGTTTATTTTGAAATGGCACTTTTTTGTGATTATTTCAACTTCAACAAATTCAGGATCATGTCCGAAAAATAATTTGTGATATATTTGCTTTGTAGTTTGCTTGCGATTATATTCAGTTTAATATGAAAGAAAATCCCTTGCTTTTGCCTATATGCTATTATGGAGAAAAATTAATAATGAAACTATGGTGATATACCGCTGTTGTTTAATTTTTTATTAGAAGTTCGTCTGAAATTTTGTTGATCAAAAGTGTACAAATTTGTTTTAGCTTTTTGAAAATATACATTATTAGGATTTTCATCTTTTAGAACATTAATATCCGTTTTCAAATCACTAAATAATTCCATAAATTTTATTTAATAAATTGTATACTCAAAAACTTGTCTCTTCTTATTTTTGTTATTTAAACAAATTTCAGTTTTTCTTAAAATATTTTTTGATAAAAATATTTTTTAAAAATGATAAATTTCGGACTTTTTAAAATATTTTTCTATAAAAATATATTTTAAATTTAACAAAATTTTTAATTAATCTTTAAGAATCTTTCAACTTCCTCATATCCCCCTCCTTAAGAAATTTTTTAAGTTTTTCCACGTTTCTTTCAATCTTTTTACCATTCTCGTTTCTTAAGATATATCGTCTGTCATGCACTTTCTCGATCACTTTATATGGTTCCTCATATGTGTCCTGGCTTTTGTTGCGTGTTTCTAATTTTACTAACACATCTTCTCCTACGTCAAATTTCCTCCTTTGTTTGTTCTTGTTCTTCCTTTACCTGTTTTTCTTTACCCATACCATTTCTCCCTGCTAATCCTTTTTCCAAAAACTATCTCTGCCGGGCTTTTTTCTTGTCGTTTTTTGTTTGGTTGCATTTAATGTAAATTCGACTTCTGGTAGTATCTCTGCCCAATCCGTCTTCCTTCTGTCTTGTAAAGTAGCATTTATCAGCTCTCGTATTGTCCTGAATTGCCTTTCTATTTGTCCATTTTTTTGGTGATGGTATGGACTCGAAAAACATAACTTAATATCAAGTTTCTTTGTGAATTCTATCAAAATTCCTGATTCAAATGCCTTCTCACAATCAACTCTTATCTCCTTTGGGGACGCAAATCTTAAAATCCATTTTTCTAAAAATTTTTTCTTTATTGTTTCCTCGTCTTGTCTTTTTATAGCTGTCAGGACTTGATACTTACTATACTGGTCTATTATACCCAATATATACTTCTTACGTCCTTTTGTTTCTTGCATTGGTCCACATATATCCACGAATATAATTTCGAACATTTCGGTTGATTCTAGATTTTTTACTGGTTCCTTCGTTGTAATTGTTATAGCCTTGGTTTTTTGACAATTCTCACAACTTCGAATAGTTTCCTGAATCTGACTCCACAGGTTTTTCCTAATTTATATATCTTTCATATAATCAGCTATCTTTTCGACTCCAGCATGACACAATAGTCTATGTATTTCCTTAATGGTTTCTTGTATCTCGTTTTCAGGTATCATCGTTTTCTTTCGTAATTCTTCCAAATTTATTTGTTGATTGGTTCTTCGACCTTCTTCTATGATCGAGTCCAGTAATCTAGTTTTTATCTTTCCTTTCTTAGCTTCTTCGTGAGCCATTTGACATTGAATACACATTTCACATTTAGTTCTGGACACCATGTCTGCATTTTGGTGATTAACTCCCTTTCTATATTCAACGATTATATCCAAACTGCTCAAATAATTGATCCAGGTTTGGAATTGTGAAGTAATTGGCTTCTTGGTTGTCATCATAAACGTGATCGCTTTGTGGTCTGTCCTTAGCGTGAATCTCCTTCCGTAGAGATAGGGCTTAAAATGAATACAAAAATAGTGTACCGCCAATAGTTCCTTCCTTGTAATGCAATATTCTTTTTCATGTCACGCCATTGAGTGTTACTCTCTCCTTTCCATCATTATCTCTTTGTGAAAGCACTGCTCCAATGGTATCAAAACTGGCATCAATATCTAAAATGAACTCCTTTCTCAGATCCGGAAAGCATAGGATTGGTGCCGTTGTGAGTGCTAACTTCAGTCCTACGAATATGTTATTCGTTACTTCAGTCCATTCCAGTTTTTTGTTACTCGGACCGCTACATAATTGTTCTAACATCCTTGATTTCTTTGCATACTCACTCATGAATCTTCTATAATAATTGCAAATGCCTAGAAAGCTTCGAAGTTTCTTTAGGCAACTTGGCTTCCCAAAGTTTTGTATAGACTGAATCTTAGAAAAATCGGTTTTTACTCCTTCTTTACTGATTATGTGTCCTAAGAATCTGATTTCTTTCTTTATTATTTGACACTTTTCTGGGTTAATCTTTAGTCCTGCTTCATCGATCGCTTTTAATACTTCACTGAGTATTGTATATTGTTTTTCTTTACTATTCGAATAAATCAGAATGTCATCTAAATACATCATTGCTCCATTTATTTTGCCTATTACTTTTGTCATAATTTCCTGGCATTCTATTGAAACACTATTGCCCTTTCTTTGTTGAAAATGCTGTTTTCTCTTGCGATTCTTCATCTAACTCCACTTGTTAATATGCATTACCAAGATCGATTGAGCTAAAATAAACGGACCCTCCTAACAAATCTAACATCTCGTCTATGTTTGGCATTGGGAATGCCTGCCTCTCTGTTACTGCATTCAGCTGTCTGAAATCCAAGCATAGCCTAATATCTTTTTTTCTCTTTTTTTCCATACGCAGATTAACGGCGTGTTCCATGGGAGTTGCATTTCCGTATAATCCCGTTTTTGTACAAATTTTGTATTGCTTCTTCAATTTTTGTTTCCAAATTCAATGGTTGACCATATGGTTTTATGTTTATCGGTTCACCACTTGTAATTATCTTATGTTTTACTAAATGCGTGCGACCCACATCCCATTTATCCGCCATAAACACGTTTCCACTGTTCGTTATTAGTTCCTTTAATTTACTATCTTCATCAATCTTTAGATGTTCCAACGCTCGCGTCAATCTTTCTCCATCCTTTATTTGTCTGCTGAATTTTACGTCAATGTTACAAATATAGTTCTTGTCTTTTTCACTTTATTCGATATCTTTCTTTTTTGCCAGCCTATATCCAAATGTTTCATGTAATTCTACTCCTCCAATCACCTCTGGTGTTACTTTCTCCACCACAATGAATCTAACTTCCTTGGAAATATCGCGGATAGTTACTTTAACCTTTGTTCTTCCAAATGTCTCTATCATACTTTCGTTTGGACATCATAACTTATCGTCGCTTCTTATCAATTGTTGTCCTCGTAACTTGTTAAAACTCATTACGTTTATTCGTGCTCCGGTGTCTAATAAACAGTCGAAAATTTCTCCATTCATCATTACTGTTACACTTGATCTTCCCTGTAGCTTGTTATATACAATTTTTACCACCTGCCCCGTTTCAATTGTTTTAATTATTTCCACTTCTTCATACTTTTCTCTCCTTAAGAACCTGTATACTTTCTCACTTACCCTTCCTACATTATTCTACTTTTCTACCCCTTGGGGATATCCCATCCACTTTTCTGTTAGTATATGGCTCCAACAAACTCCCCTACTGGTGGAGCCCTGTTGTTTGAGTACGTCCCACTAGAATTATCTTCATTTGTCTCTAAACACGATTCCATTTCCTCTTCTTCTTCGATTCCATTAATCCAATCCGTACACCTTTCTTTTGACATTTGAGATAAAAAAATATATATTTTATTATAATTGATTTATTGGAATATCATCAAAATTTCTAGAAAAATAAAATTTCTTAAATAACATTTTAACCAAAATGGTTGCATTTCGAAAAAACTTCCTTTTAAAAACTGATGAATGCATTCCCGTTGATACAGATCAACCACAATTTTGTTATTTTTGAACAAAATTAATAATTAAACATTTTTTTTATAAATCCTATTTCTTGTAGGCCACTTCAGTATGCTAAAGCTTTCTTACTTATAAACAGAAACTTACACAATATTACGTTCATTAGTTGAATTCGAGAAAATACGGAGGCGATGAAAGAGACATCCGACAAAAAATAATTAAAAAAAACGAAAAAATAATGAAAAACGGAAAAAAACGATAGTTTTGGGGAATAATAAAAAATGGTTTTTATATCTATGATTTAAATATTATTTATTTAAGTTGTTTTATGATTTTTTTCAATTTTTTTTTCTATCAAACATATTAGCTATTTTTATTTTAGTCAAGCAGTAAAAGTAATAGAAAATTATCCAAGAAAGTAATCAATTACTAATTTTAATTGTCTAATTTTATCATTTATGTTGAAATTTAAATTTCCCTGATATTCAAATTTTGAGTAAAAACTAAAATTAAATAAAGCAGTTTCATATAAAGTAGACCAGGGTTGGGGAACCTGCGGCCTTTAGGCCGCATGCGGCCTCCGGAGCCTTATCAAAATAAATCTTAATTTATATAAAAAACCATGAATGTTGAGAATTTACAAAAAAAATGCTTGTAACTACTGAATTGTATATATACCGTACTGTACAAGCATCCTACCGAGTACAAAGAACGAAATATAAACGAAATACTTTTTAACTGCGGCCTCATTTAAAGGCGACAAATTTCAATGTGGCCTATGGAAATAAAAAGGTTCCCCACCCCTGAAGTAGACCCTCGTTATAGCGCTGTTCTATACCGTTCTATACCTATACCGTTCACTCGATTATATCGCGAACATTGTTCGTGATAAGTTCAAACACGTTTATATAGGTGAGTCTTTGAGTATCGTATTTTATTATGTAAAGCGTATTGAGTAATTGTCTATGTATTGGTTCCTGCATGTATTTTAATTATTGCATGAATGAAGAGAAAAAGAAAAGCTTTACATTATTACTAAAGTATTGTCTAAATGTTTTCGAGTCGCTGTTAGATTAGTTATCAACTTTTCCTTAAACTCATTCATGACTATTGTCTTGTTACTATCTTGGCATCCATAGCAACTACAACGTTGGTAATGTACACAGTGGATGAAAATCAATTAGCAGGTGAGCTTCATTACTAATCTTTTCACGTTTTAGTTCACAAGTACCGATAAAAGGTCTTACGTTGTCATTCTGTATCCATTTTCTAGAAGTCCCTTTCACTTGCTTTTCATTATTGAAAATTTGGGTAGCGTTCTGTTTTAACATTTGACATTTTGTCCCAAAATCTGGCTAAGTTTTTTAATTTTTAATCAGCATTCCTCTTATATTTTCTGGAAGTCTCCTAAATTTGTTTTCAATGGAACATTATTCGAATTTATTATTCATTTATTATAATTTATTATTATCATGTATTTTCTTCCGTCGAGATGTTGTTAAACTAGTTCGACTATAGTTTATTTTATATTTAAAATTATTATATTTATAAAATTTTAATGTTTAACAAATTGTTTAAATATTTAACTATACTTGATTCTACTTTGAAAATTCGCTACATAAAATTTTAACAATTCTATATTTTGATTTTAATCTTTAATTTTTTATTCTTAATTGTTTAAATTTAATTTTAATAACTTTAAATTTTATCTAATAATTAACATCTACATTGATAAATGAGCTTTATATACACCCTTATTCGAAGTGTAAATTTTGTGGACCCAAGACCTATTGTATATAATTAACGTTTTGAATCTCGCGAAACAAAATATTACAAAATCATTTATGATTTTTATTTAGGTTGGATATAAGATATATTAACCAATCTTTATAATAGTGTCTGCGCGTGCGCCCCGAGTTTATTTTATGAGAGAATGATAGATTTCGATTTTGTTAGATTTTTTTTTGGAATTTATAGTAATGATTAATAAGTCATTGTATTTTTTATTCATGTAAGTGAAAGACATGTTTAATTTCAATAACTTCATTTAAACCTCAAATTTATTATAAAGCTTGAAAATTACTTATTTGATAGGAATTTAGAAGATATAAATATGTTTTAATAATAGTTTTATTTTAGACTGGTATTATAAGGACTTCTTTCAATTTTAACCTCTGATTTCTTTTCAATTGACATTGTATTTATTAAAAAATTGACTAAATCAGTGAGGATATCGATGTTTTTCATATTCACGAATTTTCGGCATAGCATTTTTTCTTTTTTTTCTTTACTGATTGATAGTTAATTTTTTAATAAATACAATTTTAGATTAGATCTAAATTAAAACAAAAATGAACATCTCAGACGTATTTAAGGTGAGAGTTAGAATAGTCGAATATGGAAGCCAAAAAATCGTCGCCAAAGAAAAAAAGCTTTAATTGGTTAAAATCGTCGTCAATGTTGAAACCCGAAAAAATCTTCGAAAATGTACAAAAAAATAGTCGACAATATTAAATCCTAAAAGAATAGTTTTTCCTATGTGTTCCCGATGGAATTTTAAATTGAAACTTTGCAGAGAAGTAGTCCGTCACTTTTTTACTTAGATTCCGTTGAAAAATTTACGAAAAAATATATAGTTGCGGAAATACAAGTCTTACCTTATATAGTAGTAGACTATCCGACAGGATGTTTTGTCCCCCTAGGGGTACAGCGTCTAAGGGTATAGGTCACAAGGGTATACGTACATTCAACACCCGCATCCCCCCCCGACCGTACGGAAAATTTTAATAACTAACTTTTATTAGTTAACTTTTTCCTCAAAATAATTTGAATTAAATTGTCGACGATTTTTTTGGGATTTGTTGGATGTCGGTTATTTTTTTGGGTTTGCAGTCGGCTAATTTTTCACGATCTGTCGACTTTTTTTTTGACTTCCATATTCGACTATTCTGACTTTTACAGTATTTAACCGTATTATTTACGACTCTATAAAGCTCTTTCAGGCTCATAGAAAATTATGTGAGGTAAATGGCGAAGATGTCTTGAATGAGAGGCAAAGTCAAAATAGGTTTGCAAAATTTTGTTTCTAAGATTTTGATGTCCATGAAACTGAAGGCCTTGGCTGACCAGTTGAGGTTAATGATGGCAAAATAAAGACATTAATAAAATCCGATCGGCATCAGATGACACAAAAAAATACTGAAAAGCTTAGAATCTCGAAATCGATAGTCGAACATTATTAAAAACAATTTGGATACAAAAATAAGCTTGATATTTAGTTACCTCTTGATCTCAAAGAAATTCATCGGATAAAACACATTGGCACCTGTGATAATATTTCGAAAAGTGAATAAAATGATCCATTTTTAAAATGTATAATCACAGGTAATATTTAATCGATAGTCTACAGAAAAATATTGAACGAAAAAGTCATAGAGTAATGAATCTGGCGAAACTACTTCAAAATTAGATATTCACCAGAAGAAGATGCTGCTGTAAGCCTGCTTAGATTTCAAAAGCAATGTGTGTATTTTGTGTTCCTTCTAAAAATTAAAACGAATTATTCGGAAGTGTATTCAATCCATAGTTATGAAATAAATGATTCCATGAAACCGAAGCGACCAAAACTGGTCAATCAAAGATTTGTTGTGTTCCTGCATGATAATGCATGACCACACACAAGTTTGGTAACTCACCAAAAATTGTTTAAGTTTGGATAGGATATATTATTACATCAACCATATTCAGCTGATGACGCCATCAGAATAACATTTATTTTGTTACTTACAAAACCAAATGATAAAGCCTTTACTGTTAATGATTATGTAAAATCGTACTATAAAAAGTAATTGTTGATAAGAGAGAGGAATCACGGAGTTGCATGAAAGATGACAAAGGGGCATCGAACATAATGGACAATATATTATTTAACCCCTTTACCGTCAACTTCTTTTTCTGAAATCGACCCTTAATTGGCGACTTTATTTGCGGCTATAAAAAAATTAATCTTTTAATTATTTTTCAAACATCTTTATCAACAATAACGAACAACTAATAACGAATAACAGTTAACTAATTAATAACAAATAAAGCAGTTTTTAGCTTTGTTGAAAAGTAATGAGTAGTGGATAACAAGGTACTGAATAAGATGAACAATTGTTTTGCAAGTTTTTGTGTCTTTTGCTCCAACCTTTTGTAAGAATTGTCTTATATTGTCTTCAATTTTATTTATCTGACACACTAGAACAGCATAATAATAGTTGTTGTGATGATTTAGCCTATAGCGGTGGGGTAATACAGTTACATTGAGGTTTGAAACGTTTTCTGAGATTTCAAGGGAAATGTTTTTTATATAATTTTTTATTTTGTTAAGCCTTGCCATACATTCTTGCCCTGAGCAGGGCTAGAGTTGTAGTAGAGTGCATGGTTATTATGGTTTGATGTTTCTAAATGACCTAGAACGGCGTATTTACGTCTAGCCGAGTATACTCGGGTCTACCGTGCTGCAGTACGATTTCAAATATATAAAACGAGTTAACTCTGGTCTACCGGTAAAGGGGTTAATGAAGTTTTTATTTTTATATGAATTACTAATATTTCATTTACATGGATAGAATGCAATGACTTTTTGACTTATTCAATAAATGTAGCACCAAGCAATTTAATCTGAAAACTAAGTTGTATTGAATGTACTGGAGAAAATGTTTTGAATTTTTGTAATTCCATACTTCCATAATTCAGGAAAGATACTTCTCTTGCGGTCAATCTATAGCATAGATTTTATCCGTTATAATCCAACAGTACATTTCAAGACGTTCAACTTTGAATTCTTTATAGATTTATAGTATTTGTAAATTTTGCCCATTTTTATAATTATAATTTTCAAATATTGATAGCATTCGTCTTGATTAGTTAGATCTTCCCAGCATTGGTTGCATTCGAACTTTATTCTGCTACGTCGTCTCTGCCACTATTTTCTGGCATGAGTAATTCATTTTGTAATAATATAACACGCATTAAAAGAATTTTTAAATAAATTTCGGTATTTTTGCAATTATATAAAAATTGTCCATTACTAATTTTTGTTGAAAATAAAAACATTTCCAAAATTTTTGATTTCCAATATTTTATATAAATATTTTTTAATAGATGTTTTAAAGAAATTCATTCAAATATATTTGCTTTTTATTAACCATAAATTTAAACTAAAAAATTTCATTTTAGATTTTAAAATTAACAACTGGCGAGTTAAGTCATGGAAAAAGTCGACTGTCACATATAGGGTTAAAAAGTAATCCTCATACTCCTATACTGTTCTGATTTTTAATAAAATTTTGATTTCTCTTAAATATATTTTAATAATAAATATTTCAAATTCTAATATAAATGAAATTGTAATTATTACATCAAAGAACTAAATTTTGTTGTTTTATCAGTAGGTCGCTGTTAGCTCATCAGTACAATCTTTCCCAGTGTAAAATTTATTTTGGTTTGACAAATTTTTGCTGATTGCACGTTTTAAAAAATGGTTTTTCTAAAGGGGTAATTTAGGTAATGGGATATTTCAATCGCCTTAATTTCAATTCATTAAATAAATTGTGAACGGATAAAAATGTTAGAAAATTTTTCCTAGAAATTTAATATTTTAAATTTGAATGAGAAAAAATTGTAAATTTTAATGAGTCAAAGACATACGTCAATTTTTTATATTATTAGTTGCTGAAATTTCATTTCTGGTTAAAATTGCATATTCAAAACCTCACTATCATCTTTATCAATTGTATTTCACAATTTTCGAGTTTGAGACTTATAATATCCTAAAATATGCATTTTGAAAATTACCGGAATGAAATTGAAATTTTATTTCTTAATCAACAGAAAGTTTGCTAATGTTGAGGATACCTAAATAACAATTTACAAATAAATAAATAAAATTACCTGGGGGAAGATCGCCATGACAAACGGGACGATCTATTGGAACTCAAAAGAAAAACGGAAGTAAAAAGAAATTCAAAATGAGAAAGTTAAAGGAAATAAAAGGAATCAAACAGGAAAATGAAAATCAAGGTCAGTACTAATTAATTAGCACAAAAAGGAAAAGAAATTTTGAAATCGGGGAAAAAGGAAAACAACAATATCCTTATCTCGACAGCTTGCCAGTGATAATAGAATTGATGGGAGAAGGCGGCCAAACAAGAAAAAAAAGGGAAAAACAACTTGACAGTTGTCAGAGATAAAATGGGACAGTCGGGGAAAGCAGGAGAAGGAAAGGGGAAAAACACTTAATTATCTGGAGTGCCACAAGAGAAGCGAACTATATAAGGGAAAACTGGTGAACATGACAGGAGAACAAAAATTAGAAGGAAAATTAGAGACAAAGTGACGCGAAATTGAAAACGATTTGAGAGACAATTTGAGAGACGATTTGAGAGACGATTTGAGAGACGATTTGAGAGACGATTTGAGATACGACTTGAGAGACGACTTGAGAAATAAAATTATTGGAGAAAATTAGACGTTGGACGAAACGTTGTTGGACAAACGATTGTCAAAAATAATTGTAAAGGAAATAATTGTGGAAAATAATTATTGGAGAAGAGTTGAAGAAAAGAATTAGTTGAATAATAAAACGAAAAGAAGTTATTGATTATTTGAATAAAGTTTGGAAGAAAGTCAAAGAAAACAACCAGCTCAAAATCCCAGTTTACAAACCAATCAGTAATTTGTGATCTTTTAATTCGGTGTTATACACAAGTGCTATTCCTCACCGAGTGTTGTAATAAGCATTGTATAGTCACCAAGCAGAGTGTTGAATTTATTGTCAGTGTCAAGTGAAAGTTTATTTGTGATTATCAATAAAGATTTCTGTTGTCAAGTGTTATTTGTGAATTATATAAAGACACGTTTGGAGTCAGTAACATTAAATTTTATCACCAACTCAATAACCCAACACTAAGCTTATGGAAACAACCAAGGGAAAGTATAATTAAATTTGTTGACTCCTTGGAATTTTTAAATAAAAGTTTTTTAAAATTGTTCAAGACTTACCGAGTTTTTCAAAAACTTCAAATATTTTGGATTCACAGCTGATAATTGATAAAAGGCATATTTCTTTATGATATTCCTACGTCAATAAAAGTTAGATTAGATTACATCTTAGTATACCTTAAGTGAAATGCTTTTCTGCTGTCTGATGTTTATGAAGCTTTCATAGACAAACCATTTGTTGAAGATGAAGTCGAAACTCTCTCTTTTGTTTATATGTAAGAATTCAGTTGGACTTTAGCTATAAAATAGTTGTCTAAAAGAGCAGAACTATTTCAATATCCATAACTCTGCCGTCTAATTGAGTGAGCTATTTGAGGTCCAATGATCTTTATCAATATACCCCATGATGAAGTGGATGATAAAGCTCAAATGCCGAATCAAGATGTTAATAATTTATATGAATGGGCTTTGTATCAGAAACTTCTTCTTAAAGATTACAGAAGGTTAAAATATCAGTTTGAAATGTATANCAGGAGAACAAAAATTAGAAGGAAAATTAGAGACAAAGTGACGCGAAATTGAAAACGATTTGAGAGACAATTTGAGAGACGATTTGAGAGACGATTTGAGAGACGATTTGAGAGACGATTTGAGATACGACTTGAGAGACGACTTGAGAAATAAAATTATTGGAGAAAATTAGACGTTGGACGAAACGTTGTTGGACAAACGATTGTCAAAAATAATTGTAAAGGAAATAATTGTGGAAAATAATTATTGGAGAAGAGTTGAAGAAAAGAATTAGTTGAATAATAAAACGAAAAGAAGTTATTGATTATTTGAATAAAGTTTGGAAGAAAGTCAAAGAAAACAACCAGCTCAAAATCCCAGTTTACAAACCAATCAGTAATTTGTGATCTTTTAATTCGGTGTTATACACAAGTGCTATTCCTCACCGAGTGTTGTAATAAGCATTGTATAGTCACCAAGCAGAGTGTTGAATTTATTGTCAGTGTCAAGTGAAAGTTTATTTGTGATTATCAATAAAGATTTCTGTTGTCAAGTGTTATTTGTGAATTATATAAAGACACGTTTGGAGTCAGTAACATTAAATTTTATCACCAACTCAATAACCCAACACTAAGCTTATGGAAACAACCAAGGGAAAGTATAATTAAATTTGTTGACTCCTTGGAATTTTTAAATAAAAGTTTTTTAAAATTGTTCAAGACTTACCGAGTTTTTCAAAAACTTCAAATATTTTGGATTCACAGCTGATAATTGATAAAAGGCATATTTCTTTATGATATTCCTACGTCAATAAAAGTTAGATTAGATTACATCTTAGTATACCTTAAGTGAAATGCTTTTCTGCTGTCTGATGTTTATGAAGCTTTCATAGACAAACCATTTGTTGAAGATGAAGTCGAAACTCTCTCTTTTGTTTATATGTAAGAATTCAGTTGGACTTTAGCTATAAAATAGTTGTCTAAAAGAGCAGAACTATTTCAATATCCATAACTCTGCCGTCTAATTGAGTGAGCTATTTGAGGTCCAATGATCTTTATCAATATACCCCATGATGAAGTGGATGATAAAGCTCAAATGCCGAATCAAGATGTTAATAATTTATATGAATGGGCTTTGTATCAGAAACTTCTTCTTAAAGATTACAGAAGGTTAAAATATCAGTTTGAAATGTATAATATTTTTAGAAGATATGTGCTTATATATGACTTATATATGATTAAAATCACTTAATAATGTCTATGCCGAAAATTCGTGAATATAAAAAAAACATCGATATCTTTACTGATTCATAGTCAATTTTTAAATAAACACAATGTAAATGTAAGCAGAGAATCATAGAAAGGAAATCAGAGAATATTATTAAACATAGTACTTACTTTGCATACATTAGATACAATCCAATAAACAAAATTTCCCAACTGCTTCCTCCAACAATCTTTATAAACTTCCGAGTAAGGCAATATTGGCACAAATTTAGACTTTATTCTTACACAGAAAATCAATGTTATTTACCTCAGGATGAAATATTGGTTGTTTTTTTAAAATTTAACTTTACTTGAAATATTGAAATTTTGTTAATAGGTGCATAGTTCAATTATTGTTCAATTTGTAAGTTTAAATTAAGTTTGTAAAAAAGATAATTACAGCTCATTATTGCTTATACGATGTTATTTTTCTTATGAAATTAACTTAAAATAGTTTGCTATCATAATATTTGGGAAGCCTCAAACATAACATTTTCAAATTTTGACTGGGACTGGATTCCATTGGTTTAGTTGATGATTTTTGAATGTTAGGTATTAAATAAAAATGAAAGATCTACCGTCTTTTTCCGAAAATAAGCCCTATCTTGATTTTCGGAACTTTTGTAAAATAAGTCATGGGACAAAATAACTTATAGTAATGTTTCCAATGCACTACGAACAGGCTACTTATTTATTTTTTACAGGCATTATTTATTTATTAAAATTTCAATTAATTGTTTGTTCTTATTATTAAAACAAATTGCCTGTGCCGAAAGTAATCTCAAGAATAAATGGTAATATTAACAAAAGTTATTCACGTAATAATTTAATATAAAATTCATGAATTGAGTTTTATGATATTAAAAAGTTTACCGTGGGTTACTCTGACTCCACGTGTCCCGAAATTGATAAATACAACGTATATTTGCTTATAACAAATTTACAATTCTCAATAAATGATAACAACTTTTAGTTAACCACAATTTTGTTCACAATTCTCTGGAAAGTCTCGACCTTGTGCGATTTAAAAATAAGTTTCAATTTTTTATTTGATATTTCGGTCTTTGGTCCGAACTCCTTTAATACTCCTTTTTCTAACTCTCCAGTTCTTATAATTTCCTTTTGAGTTCTTTGACTTTGTTCCTCAAATTTCTATTGTCGGTTTCTTCTTCCCTATCTGGGACTACTGCTGATTATCTGAATTTGGAGTTTCCTTATATACTCCCATAATCGTTGTAATTGCTCCGTTTTTGACCTAATTGGTTTTGATTTCCTTAGTATCGTTCTCTAATTAGTTATTTCTGTTGACTTTTTTTAGTAATTCCCCTTCTTTTGTTTACCCTCATTTTTCCAGCTGTTTAGATAATTCTGATCGGGTATCTAAATATCGACAATATGAAAATGAAATAATATTTTGGGAAGATTTTGAACATCTAATGAAAATAGAACACATGTCAAGATTTGAAAAATTGAACCATCTTAGAATTAATATTTATGAATTAGATGGGGAGAAAATTATACCAATTTATATTTCGAAAGAAACAATTAGAAAAGGATTCAATTTCTCATTATGTTTGGATAAAAAATTTTCAAAGTTTTATGAGATCTCAATCATCAAGTTCTAATAGGGTTAGAGGNGGGTTAGAGGTAACCCTATTAGAACTTGATGATTGAGATCTCATAAAACTTTGAAAATTTTTTATCCAAACATAATGAGAAATTGAATCCTTTTCTAATATTAATAAGCTTATTGTATCAGAAATTGTTTCTTTCGAAATATAAATTGGTATAATTTTCTCCCCATCTAATTCATAAATATTAATTCTAAGATGGTTCAATTTGTGAAAGATGTCTTTATTATTCAACTTCTGATGCTGTAAGAATAAAACACGATAGATTATGTAAAGATAATGAACCAGCATTAATTAAAATGCCAGAGAATCTTGAAATGAAATTTAAAAATTATTCGAATTTATTAGAATCTCTTGTTACAATTTATGGAGATTTTGAAGCAATTAATGAAAAATAAATTATTAGAATCGTGGTATGAATTTTTTTCATGAATATGAATATTTTCATCCAAATGGAAAAAAATGAAAAAGTTTCTCAAACTAAACAAGAAATCTTTTACAATAAAATTAACTGAACAAGTTCCATCAGCATATCGTTTATTCATCAAAAGTAATTATCCACAACTAGAATCATATGAAATAACATATCGAGGAACTTCTCCACAAGATACTCTAGATCATTTTGTTGCAAGTATAAATTCCTTGGAATCATTCTTGTATAAAAAATTAAAAACTGATATTGAAATGGATATTTCACCAGAACAATTTACAGAATATGAAAATTCTACAATTTGTTGGATGTGTAAACAAGAATTGTGAGATTATGAAAATGTTAATAATCCAAAAGTTATAGATCATGATCATTTTAAAGAAATAAATAATTACCGAGGGGCAGCTCATAATAATTGTAATTTAAATTGTATAAAACCAAAATTTATACCAGTTATATTTCCTAATCTGTTTGGATATGATAATCATCTATTCATAAAACATTTAGCAATTAATGCAAAAAACAGTTTAAAAGTTTAACAGTTAAACAAAAGAAAAATATAAATGTGTAGAATAGGGATGTTTAAAATTCATAGATTCTCTAAATTTCTTTACGGGGAGTTTAGACTCGATAGCAAAAACGATGAAAAGTGAAGATTTTAAATCGATTTTAAATATACAATAGAGCATGTTTTAATAAAATATAATATTCCAATTGAAGAATATAAAACATATTTAGCAAAAAGGAATATATCCATATGATTACATTGATTCATTCGATAGATATCAAGAAACAGAATTACCACCTCATGAAATATTTTATTCAGTATTAAGTAAATCAAATACATCAGACGAAGAAGATGCTCGAGCTAGAAAAATGTGGCAATTATTTAATTGTCAAACTATAGGAGAATATACAGAAGCGTATTGAAGTCTAGATGTTTATATTCTAGATGTTTATATCAAGTTATTTTTAATCGTTTTTAAATCATTTTTATATCAAGTTATTTTTAATCGTTTTTAAATCATTTTTATATCAAGTTATTTTTAATCGTTTTTAAATCATTTTTATATCAAGTTATTTTTAATCGTTTTTAAATCATTTTTATATCAAGTTATTTTTAATCGTTTTAAATCATTTTTATATCAAGTTATTTTTAATCGTTTTTAAATCATTTTTATATCAAGTTATTTTTAATCGTTTTTAAATCATTTTTATATCAAGTTATTTTTAATCGTTTTTTAAATCATTTTTATATCAAGTTATTTTTAATCGTTTTTAAATCATTTTTATATCAAGTTATTTTTAATCGTTTTTAAATCATTTTTATATCAAGTTATTTTTAATCGTTTTTAAATCATTTTTATATCAAGTTATTTTTAATCGTTTTTAAATCATTTTTATATCAAGTTATTTTTAATCGTTTTTAAATCATTTTTATATCAAGTTATTTTTAATCGTTTTTAAATCATTTTTATATCAAGTTATTTTTAATCGTTTTTAAATCATTTTTATATCAAGTTATTTTTAATCGTTTTTAAATCATTTTTATATCAAGTTATTTTTAATCGTTTTTAAATCATTTTTATATCAAGTTATTTTTAATCGTTTTTAAATCATTTTTATATCAAGTTATTTTTAATCGTTTTTAAATCATTTTTATATCAAGTTATTTTTAATCGTTTTTAAATCATTTTTATATCAAGTTATTTTTAATCGTTTTTAAATCATTTTTATATCAAGTTATTTTTAATCGTTTTTAAATCATTTTATATCAAGTTATTTTTAATCGTTTTTAAATCATTTTTATATCAAGTTATTTTTAATCGTTTTTAAATCATTTTTATATCAAGTTATTTTTAATCGTTTTTAAATCATTTTTATATCAAGTTATTTTTAATCGTTTTTGAAAACAGCATTTTCGACAAAAAGCAAGCAATATTACTTTAGCAGAATGTCATTTGGAATACCGACCGCACCAGCAACATTTCAAAGACTTATGAATTTAGTTCTTGGAGAATTAAATTGGAATGGAACAATTGTATATCTGGATGATATCCTTATATTTTCAAAGACATTGAATGAACATTATTGTTCCATTGAAAAGGTTTTTCAAAAGATTAAATTACCAAATTTTAAAATAAGTCCAGCAAAATGTCAATTCTAAAGGAAAGAAGTAAAATTTTTGGGTCATATCATTGGTGAAGATGGAATATGTACGGATGAAAGCAAGATTGAAACTATGAAAATTTTGAAAAACCTAAAAATGCGTAAAATGTTTGAGAGGATTTTTTGGCTTGGCAAATTACTATCGCAGATTCATAGAAAATTACACCAAAGATTCCAAAGTATTAGAAGCGTTATGTGGAAGTAAACAAAAGAAGCTTATGTGGACTGATGAGTGTGAAACTTCATTTTCAAAATTTAAAACTGAAATTGAGGTATTGAAGTTCCCAGATTTTTATAAGCCATTCATTTTGGATACAGATGCAAGTTTTGACCGCATCGGTGCTGTTCTGTCTCAAAAAGATGGAAGTAAAGAAAAAGTAATAGCATATGGATCCCGAGCTATGAATAAACACGAGTTGGGTTATTGTTTAACAAGAAAAGAATTACTATCTATATTTTATTTTACTAGTCATTTTAAACATTATCTATATGGTAAAAAGTTTATTTTGAGGCAGAAACGTTGCTTGTGCCCCAGACTCAATTACAGGGAGGTGGAATGCAACGGCCGAACTCTCTATTCGAGTCCGTTGTCAACCTCTAAATTGTAGTTGTTATAGGTGGTTTGAACATCGACATTACCACCAGATAATTAAAAATCTTTTGATATTATTTGCACATCTATTTTAGCCTACGAAAACAACGAATCACTGCAGTTTGATTTCAATCTGCCTTGATACTCCTCGATTGGTAACCTATTGAATCATTTCCTACCTCGGATGGATGCAATGTGATATGATTAATTAAGATAAATGGGAGTCGTATCTACTCGTTTTTTTGTTTGATTCTAATGTGTTGTTAGTTTTCAATGGCCATCCCCTTTCCTGACCTTTTAGTTATCAGGTCGTCAACTAATAATGGTATTTGGTAGTAAGAACTCGTTAACGGCATAAGGGAATTTAGGTGGGGCAACTGATTTATGAAAGTAATTAACAAAAATTTTCCAACGAGTGGAATTATCAGATATTATTCGCTTTCGAGTATTTTACGTTCTACGAAATATTTTCGGTGACTACATGCGATAAACTTGAACGAGTTAAGGTCGATCTTTTCCAAAAATCATCGCAAAGGTGTCGAATACGTTTACTTAGAGTACACCTGTTCCAATGGCTCTCAGAGGTCTCTTTTGGGTTAAAGGACTTCCATTTTAGTTTATAATGATTGCCTGATTTTCTGAGTGGGTGTGTGGGGTTCGTTCTACTTACTCTAGTTCAGCCATGGGTTCATTGGAAAGGGTATGTTACTAATATTAGACTGAGGGCTTATCTTTCGCTTATTGGTCGAAAATTGGCCGGGGGATTTTCTTTAAAAAATCAATAACTTATTTTTAAAAGTGAAATTAATAATGTAAGTTAGTTAATTATCAAAGATATTATAATTTTCCACATTGGTGTTGGATGTTACTGAATAATTTGAAGCATGAATGTTGAAAATTATTTAGATATAAAGCTAGGGCATAATCATAGTTAATTTAGAACCAAGATACACGAATTATGAATAATAATAAGCGAATTAAGGGGCATGAATAAAGGGTGTCAATCAGTGTAAACCAATTTAAGTGAATTAAAGGTGTTAATATATGAATTAAGGGCACTAATAAGTAACGTAAAATAAATGAATTAAGGATAATAAAATTAACGCGTTAAGGACAATAATGAGTAAAATAAATTAAATCAATTAAGAAACAAAAATTTAAATGATTTAAGGATGATAATGAACAAAATATACAAATTGGAACTGGGCAATCCTAGCAATGACGATAACTCTAACAATTACAATGAGGCAAATTAAACTGATAGTCTGGTGGCTATAAAGTGGGATAGGTCTATAGATCTATTTCGTGATTTTGTAAAATTAGGTTATAGGGGTTATAATGTGAGTAAAATTATAAGGGTGAATTGATTTGATAATCTAGGAAAATTATAAGGTAAGAGTTGGGATAAATTTCATAATTTAATAATTCTTTAATAGAAGGTTTATACTAAAATTCTAACCCTACAGTAAATTAATTTGATAGTTTAGTAGATTTATACTGATTGTGACATGAGTAACCTTTGTTAATCTTGTAATTTTATGATATGAGAATAAGATAAAATTAAGTTAATAATGCCCTAAAATTGACCCAACAATGAGGATGGGAATCAATTTGATACAAGAGATTAATCTATGATCATGGCGATTTTAATCCCTGTAATCACTGATCTGTAAATCCGAAAATTATTCAAATAATTTTTTGTCCTATATTTCTTAACGACCAATTGGCGGCTAATCTTTATTCAGCTCTCTTTTTATACTGTCGTTAAAATGATGATTTGATCAACCCGTATTTTCGTTATGCGCTTGTAACATTTTATTAATACAGTAATACCCCGCACTTACGTACACTTTGGGACCGGAGCGTGTACGTAAAATGAATCTACTGCTTTTATTGTTGAATAATATGTTTGAAATAAACTAAAACAATAAATATATAAATAGAAAGAAAAAGAAAAAGAGGGATATTATGCATGTAGTTTTATACTTTTATTTCATACTTTTTTATACTATATTTAATACTTAACGTGTATTAAAAAAACAAAACAAAAAACAAATTCATATACATACATATTAAACAAAACTTAAAAATAAACATAAACTTCAAAATTCATCAATACATAATTTAAATATAAATAATGTTGTAATTCAAATTTAATTGCTCGATGACGTGGAGAATGATGAATCATCTTCATCTTCATAAGTAATCAACCGCTTAACGCTTTTTTGCTGGTGAGTCAGGAGATGTAGATAAACTTATTGAAAAAGTCTTGCGACTTCCTGAAGTGGATGCCAAATTCCGATTTTCTTTTGATTTTGAGCTAGGTGATATAGTTTTTGTAGCAAAAAAATCTTTTAAAGAGGTTTGTTTACTATGTTTTTTCATTTCCCTGTATAATTCTGAATAACAGGAATATACGTCCATAATGTCTTTGTTAACCTTTGAACTCCTCTCAAAATCTGGATCGTATTTTTCAAAAAGAGCCATTCCATTTTGAAAACATTTGAAAGCATCTGATAAAATTTTGATTGTTAGTCCTTCAGATTGAATTGAATTTTCTGCGACATTGCATTCTAAATTCTCAGGTTGTATCTGTTCATTTAATTCTAAAAGATCTTCATTGTTGAGAGGTTCATCAAAGGATGCTACAAGTTGAACTACATCATTTGAATCTACTTCTAACTCAAGATGTTGCGCCATGTCTACAATATTGCCAATGATTTCAGCGTTATTATCTTCGAAATCTTCCCTATCGTTTGTCTCCTGCGGAAATAATTTATTCCAGGCCTCTTTCATTGTAGAAACTGAAATATCATTCCAGGTGTCTCGAATTATTTTTATGCAATCTAAAATATTATATTCCGCCCAAACTTTTTTTAAAACTTCCCTACCTGAACCTTCTTTACTGTCAATTGCAGCAATTATTTTTCTGAATGTCTTTTTTAAATAGTTCAGTTTAAATGACGCGATAACACACTGGTCCATGGGTTAAAGGATAGATGTGGTGTTTGGAGGTAAAAATTCAACTCGAATATTACCGTTGCCTAAATTTTGCGGATGACGTGGAGCATTATCGATAACTAATAAAATTTTATACGGTATTTTTCTGCTTCTACAATATCCTTTAACTTCAGCTGTAAAACATTTGTTAAACCATTCTTCAAAAATATATGCAGTAACCCATGCTTTAGGGTTAGATCTATACTAGACTGGCAGCTTAGCTTTCGCATAGTTCTTTAACGCTCTAGGGTTTTCATAGCGATGCAAAAGCATGGGTTTAAGTTTATATGTTCCTGCGGCATTACCACCTAATAAAAGAGTAATTCTATCTTTATTTACTTTATATCCTGGCACAGTATTTTCTTCTTTAGAAATAAACGTTCGAGCTGGCATCTTCTTCCAAAAAAGACCTGTCTCATCGACATTAAAAATTTGGTCTTTTTTTCCAACTGATTAGATAATTGCCCTCTAAATTCCCAGTTTTCTTATTTTTCCAAATTGCCGCGCTCAGGTTATCCATTAGCCAATTAATTAACTGTTTGTTTTTCCATATTTGCCTGTTTTTCGACCCTTTCTAAACCTTCTCTAACAATTTCTTGCTCACTGTCTTCTTCACCATTTCCTAACCTAAACCTCTCCCGTTTCCAGCTTCAATTTCGATAATATTTCACTTTATATTCCACTTCCTCAGATTTACGCATTTTACCTTTTCGTTTCTGATTGTACCCTTTTATAGTTGTTTTTGTCATATCTTTCTTTGCCTTTACTTCTCTGTTTGACGGCTATTCTCTATTCTTTGAATTTCGGTTTTCTATTTACTCGAAACTATTCAATTTAACATAATTTAATAATTTACCTTTACAACCTCAACATAATAATAAATTTATAATCTCATTCGTACATATCCTTCAAAAATAATTTTAGCACCATAATACATTTAATAGCCAAATATAATTAAACGTGTTCAAATTAATTTTTTCATTTTAATAAAAGTTTTTTTAATTCAAAATTTATTGTAAATATATTAACCTAACTTTTCTTTATACTTCAACATTATTAATCAACAATTTATTCAAATATTAAATGTAGTAACACTATTAAATAGATATATTCTTATTAATTAATACGACAAAGCAAAACTCTACACACATTTACATTGCACAAAAAACAGTTTTCACACGAAGATCGAAAGGCACTGAACTTATTCCGAATAACATAATACGAAAAGTTGAGCTGAGCTCAACACTGTGAGAAATGTTTTACTGTACATAAAAATTAATTTATTAAAAAATTAATATTTAATCAAAAAAAACTAATAAATCATGATAATCGTTTCAGAACATCTAGAATTTATGTTAAATCATTTTAATTTTAAGTAAAACATCTCTAAAAATTTGAAAGTTTTTAAAATTTTAATTCTTATTAAAAAAATTAAAGAGCACCTCGTCGACTCATCAAAATGAACAAATCCTAAAAATGTTGATAGTAAGTAACTTCAAATATTTGACAAGAGACATATATGCATCATAATATCGAAAAAATGTAATCTGAAAGTTTTGAAGTATTATATATTATACACGGTGATTTATTAAACTGAAAGAAATAAAACAAAAATCAATGAAAGAGGAGTGGAATAGAGTGAAATGTAAATGCAAAAAACTAGCTTTCGTCTAAACTATCATTTTGTGATTGAACACATGATTCTCTAGATGAACGACCTACACTTTCTGCGCAAGAACTGTTACAAGATGAAGGTACACGGTTGACTGAATCGTTGATATTGAAATTTTGATGATGACAGTAACAAATAATATCATCTGTAAGATCTGGATCTCTGATGGAATTTACAAGATTGATACTAACACAATGCTTGACGCCATGGCAATTATTTTCAATATCTTCTGGAGTAGGAGACTGATTCGGTAACCATAGCATGTTTGCACCGCTCGTGGGACAGTAATTCAAACCATAGATTAGGTTAATATACTTTTCATCTATAAGGCCATTACAATAAATCTGAAAATATAAAATCAATAACTAGAATTTCTAGGATATTTCAATGTTATCGATTTACATCAAACACTACTGAGATACGTTTCCTATAATATAAGAAAAAAACAATAATCTTATATTATAGAAACAGACAAATGACCGACAAAGTAATTATATAATATTATTGGATAAATAAACAATTAAAAATAACATCATTTATTTAAAGAAAAAGATCTAAAAACTTAAATTATACGCTAATCTCCGTAAAAATATTATATAGAATATTCCAGAATGATTTTTTCCAATCAATATTTGCCATCTTCTGTGTCAAGTATCTACTTTGTTTTGAGTTCTTGGTATGCCGTTTATTTCGTTGTTATATAGTATATATTATATAGTATATATAATATATACAGACCAAATTTATAATAATAAATAAGTATTATTGAAGCAATTTAAAATTGTTTATTCTTTACAATAAAAACTTTTAAATTATAATATATGAATTAAATTATAATATTTGTTTGCTTTTGCCCATGTCGACATTTTGTCTATATCGGCCTTTTGTCCGGATCCCTATAGAAACATTCACGCTGATGTTATCATTAATAGTGCAATGAGATACATCTTACTGCTAAACATACAAATAAAATATAATTATGACTTAAAAAATAGTGAGAAGGTTGGGCCTGTTTATTATTAACTAAAGAAGAAATATCGGGCTCAATGTTTGTCAGTTTAAGGTGAAGATCCGATTCAATATCCAGCAAAGTTCTATACTTGGTTTTCATCGCAATCATTGCAAAAAATCCTGTTTCACATAAATATGTAGTCGCAAATGGCATTAAAATTTTTACAAAAATTAGGAATTGTAAAATATTAAAATGGATGGGTTATTGTAGTCATGTTATTTTCGCAAAACAGATTTTTATTAGATTTTTGTTTTATATATAGTAAAGTAATTCGCGTACCGGTACTGGTACGCGTACCCAAGGTCGGGAATCCCTGACTTAGTTGATAAGTGCACAGGCAGTTAAAGAATCACTCTGAAATGGATAGTATAATCAAAAAATGTATGAGTTGAAATTAATTTAAATGTTAATTGCAGATATATTTGGAAGATGGAAATTGATTATTTTTGGTTTTACAAAAGATAAATTAGATAATTCGTATAGAAAAAATTGGCTATAGCGTTAACCCTCTCAATACTGTATGGACATATTTTACCAGAGAATTTCTAATAATTACTAAAAAATTTAAATGCTAACAAATCCATTGGGATCTGGGATTTTAGTACTGTACGGTCATAGGCTCGTAAACAAGTCCAAACCTGCCTGCTTTTTTTCTTTTCCATAAAATTTTGTCAGTCTAAATGTTTCTATTAATTATTAAAATAAAAAAAATCGCATTGAAAGGGTTAACATACATGCCAAAATGACTTAACTACGGTGCTTTAGATTGTAACAAGGCAGTCGTTTTGAAAAGATATATCAAACATCTAATTATTAGATTCTAATACAAATCCGTTTCATTGGGAATACTGTAAGTTGAAGAATAACCGTGTAAATCTGAAGTGGATCAATTTGAAATTATAAAGTACCAGCAAAAGATTTATTACTTATTGTAGTTATACAATGTTTTGTGGCAGCACCAAAACCGCTGATGATATTAATGCAGTTGTATTTTGATACTGCACTTGATTTATCAAAACTTTGCGAGTATCAGTTTCAATATAAAGACCTATAGTGGTACCGAGACATATTAGATTGTCAATATAACATCCCAAATACACATCAGAATATGATTATTAAAAGATTATTAAAAGATTGAAAAGATTGTGGATAGTTTATTAAAAATGGAACTATTTTGAATCGGATCAAACATAGTACCGCCATAGGCTTATTTAACTTCGTTTGCTTTTTATTTAAGAAGTAATTGTATAACTAAAAGATAAAGCAGTCTGAAAAATAACAAACGATAAAATTTCAGTTTTAATTTTAAATTAAAATTATACATCCAAATATGTATTTAGAATAACTTTTAAAATAAGCTTTAAATTGACCAGTCAATATTGACGATGCTTTGATTTCAATTATTAGTCAATCCTGAGGATAATTATCACGTCTGTGCGAGCATTGTTTTTGGGATTGTGTTTTTCTACGCGTGCGCACACAAACGCGAACAAAGAATTTTGGATTTTTTCTAGAGTTTAAATATTTATGTATTATTTTGGTTGAATTTTCGAGTTTTGTTGTTTGAAAGGAGTTTTTTCGGGCGTATTTTGAAAAATAAAGCTAGTTTTTCAAATTGTCTTTTTTAATAAGGTTTTTTGTGAACGTTGGAAATTTAGATATAATGATTATGATGAAAGATGAAGCTTATTTGCGGGATTTAATTGTAAAATGTGAAGAATCACAACAATTACAATTGGAAAACGATAACAATCAAATAAATATTGACATGAAAGGTTTAATTGAATACTCAGACAGTGAAGACAAAGAAATTCAAACTAATGATGACATTTCAAGCAATAGCCCAGTAAAACCTGAATAAATTGCACCTGAAACTGTATTTCCTGAATTAGAAGAGACTGAAGAAGATTTATTAGTGGAAACAGATGAATGAATGACTGAAGCAGAAAAGTATTTGAAATCAATTATTAAAAAGATGCCAGAAAATCGAAGTTCTAATTCACGATGGATTTGGTAAAGATAATCTAAAAGGCATTTCGATCCAAGTTAATGTATCTTTGCAAACGGATTTGGAAAAATCTACGCTGACAATTTATCAATTATAATATAAATTAAAAAAGTAGTTCAGATTTTATTCAATTAAATCTTTTCCGCAAATATTTGCGGGATTTAATTGTAAAATGTGAAGAATCACAACAATTACAATTGGAAAACGATAACAATCAAATAAATATTGACATGAAAGGTTTAATTGAATACTCAGACAGTGAAGACAAAGAAATTCAAACTAATGATGACATTTCAAGCAATAGCCCAGTAAAACCTGAATAAATTGCACCTGAAACTGTATTTCCTGAATTAGAAGAGACTGAAGAAGATTTATTAGTGGAAACAGATGAATGAATGACTGAAGCAGAAAAGTATTTGAAATCAATTATTAAAAAGATGCCAGAAAATCGAAGTTCTAATTCACGATGGATTTGGTAAAGATAATCTAAAAGGCATTTCGATCCAAGTTAATGTATCTTTGCAAACGGATTTGGAAAAATCTACGCTGACAATTTATCAATTATAATATAAATTAAAAAAGTAGTTCAGATTTTATTCAATTAAATCTTTTCCGCAAATATATTCAACATCAATTGTTCTATTAAAAATAAGTACATGTCCAAGCAGGCAAGCAATCAGAAGGGCTCATTGGCTCATTCAATTTATTGTGACTTTTGCCATATTTTAATGAGTGAAATTATCGAAATTATTAACTTGAAGCGATTAACTACAAAATTAAAACAAACTCGATTAATAACTAGAATTACTAGAATATTTCAATGTTATATTTAGTATTGTTAACTTGTGTGGCTAAATCTATAACACCCTCATAGAGGGAAATTAACACCCAAAGGTTATACACACACCCATCCCTCGATTTATAACGGCCTTTAAATTTTAAATAAAAACTCTGTTTTAAGTCATTGAAAGCACTTAAGGAATTGCAAACATATAATCAAAAATGTAATCAAATCTTAATCACTGATTTCGTATTACCAATCAAAATGACAATGATTAAATTTCAGTTACCGTCTTTGATACGATAACTAAAGAAAAAAATAATCTTAGGTTTTTTTTAAAGTTGTCTTATTTATTCATATTTCAGATGAAATGTTGTTATTTTAATATTTGTATGTGTTTTTATTAAATGCTTGCGGTTTTAATGAATATAATTTTTCTTTATAATCATTGATTCGATTAATACGATATAAAAGTTAGCTGAGTCAATCTCGTTTATTTGTATGCATTCTGTTTCTTCTTTTACATAGTTTTTCATGGAACCAATCTCGAGTTATGGGTGTAATGGGTGAAAAAATGGTGAAAATCTATAATAACTATTAAGCCGGAATGGGCTGTATAAGTGTAAAGTTTAAAATCCCTATAGTGATAATTTTTAATCGAATTAAATTAAATTTTGATTGGTTTACTTTTAATACTATGCGTGACTTTTATGAAGTGTTTAAATATTTTGTTTAAATCGACAAGAAATTAAGAAAACAAAAAATTGATTAATAAGAGTAGCTAAAATATTATTCTATATTATTATCCTATTCCATTTAAACTACTATAAACAAAAATTCACTGTGTGTCTGGAACATAAGACAACTAGTTTTTCCAATTGACATCGTTTGATTCAAAATGATTTTTTATAAAAATTTTAAAACGCAAAAAAGACTGGATTCGTGTTTACTATCAATTATAAAAGTCCAAGTTTTGGAGAAATTATTTCATGGGGAGTGAACAATTAAAATATTTTAAAATTAAAATTTTTTAAATATTTCTGATACAAAGCTCGAAATTTTAAATTGGTAAATGAAATATAAGGAATGCTAGAGAATATAGGATGATAAAAAAACTAGTCAGTGAATATACGAAAGTCGTTTACACGCTCTTTAAATAAGTGAAGTTGCTATTTTCATAGTTGGTAAATAATTTAACCAATGAAAGATTGAAAAGTATTTAAGAAACACATCGATCATATAAAAATGCAGTTCAATATCGCATATTGCTTGTTAAGATGACCTGCACATTCTTTAATTATTTCATTTTTATCATAATTCATAGTCATAAGTTACAGAATAATTTCATATTTTCCAAAAATACATTTTTACTCATTAAATTTAACGAATTATTATTACCCAGACAGGTTACATGAATGCCAATCAAATATGGCAAAAATACTGATTGATTACATGATACTATTCAAAAAGTTGGTTAATCTTTTTAAAGATTTAAGGGCCAAAGCATTTATTGAGGACAGATTAAAGGCTTTTCCACTGTAGATATTCTGAAATTTAATTACAATTCAGCTCTGAAAAAAGCTATCTGAAATGGTTGAACTTATTCGAGACGTATAGTTAAGTTTGCATTTTAGGTTAAATGACGTTTATCAACAAACAACATGTTGAAAAAGTTGAGCCAACTCAAATTCCTTAGCAATATGGTAATGAAACTGTACAACAAATGGGAAACAAAAATGCAAGTGGCACTACACTGTGCATTTTGACATGCAGATAATAAAAATAATATCTATTTTGATGTGAAACCCAAAGATTTTTCTTAAATTCCTTTTTTCAAAAAAGCAGTCAACTTAATACAAAACTAGAAATTGTAATATTTGGGATTTATTGTTTTGCGTGTAATTTTTGATTAAATTTGATTTGTGTCGCTTTGTTGCGGAAATTTGTTTACAGAAATTTGTTCTGTAAATGACCTAGATAAAAAAAGTTACGTCAAGACGTTATTATTAGGTAATGGCATTGAGTATCTAGATTGATCAACAGTAGAATAGCATTTATTTTTATACAGAATAAAATATAAGGATCATCAATGGCACATATGTGCAGATTTGAAAGTTGTAGCTATTCTAAACTGATTGCAAAAGAAATTATAAAATTATTGTGTTTCCCCTGCGCAAGGGACAGCAGGATGAAATCGGAACATTACATAAGGTGAACTTAGCCACAACGAGAAACATATAAACTTGGTTCTCATAACGTCATTCATAAACCCCTTATTAAGAAAGAGAAGATCCTCTTACCAAATCTTCACATCAAGCTTGGCATCATAAAGATCAACGATGACAAAATTAAAGAAGATATTTTTGTAGGGCGACAAATACGATAACTAATGCTGATCGAGAAGCTTACTGCTACAATGGATAACTATGAACTTACAGTGTGGAGTGTATTCAAGCAGGCCTGCTAAGGATTTCTGGGGGAAATATAAACGCAACGTTAATCACAATTAAATCGCTATAAACTATTTATGTTCTGGTTCTTAACCAACTATTCTAGTCATCTATATGATTTATAATATAAAATCATAAACGTTAATAAATATGTTTAACAGGATTGTTATCACGAATCATTCAATTTATTGTGACTTTTGGCAAATTTTAATGAATGAAATTATCTAAATTATTAACTGGAAGCGTTTAACTACAAAAACTAAGTGCTCAGGAAAATAAGATTTGATAAGCAGCGGCGTTGACTGTGAAATAAGCGGCACCCTTTGTAGTAAATACAATGAATTTAACTCCCTTCTTATCCAAAATAAAAATGCATTTAATGTTTTATTTTTCTCATGTATTATTATTATTATTATTATTATTATTATTATTATTAAATATTTTTTTCGTTATAAGTCAAAGTATTTTTTTTGTTCCAGGATTTTTGTACAGGAATTTATACAGAAAAAACTAAATTTAATAAATAATTTAAAATAAGTAATAATTTTAAAAACGAATGTACTTAATGTAATATATTTTCAAAAAACACTAACATCTGAGAATGGTATATAGTGAAATTTTTAATGCAAATTTACAAAAATAATTTTTAATGTAAATTTTTATGAAATATTTTTCAAAGGTAAATTTTGAAGCAAATTTCAATGAAATAATTTTCTAACTTAATTTTTGTAAAAATATTTCAAGTGAATAATAATAATAATAGTAATTATGTACCAAAAGTACAAAACAAAATTTATGGGCATAGTCATTTATTACGGGCATTTTTAATTATAAAAATTATGCAATTAGAAAATAAAAAATATTTGCCAAAATGATTTTAAAAATTTGTATTTAAATAACAATTTTAAAAACCATAACAAGAGTCCTTTTCAATACTTCACAGCAAAGGCTAATATTACCATTTAATTGTTGAAATACAAAAATTCCAATTCAAAAAATATATTATTTAACATTAAAAATGTAAAATATAGCTTTTAACCTTTACAATCTGTTCATAATATTTGTCTTTGTTGCATATAATTCATGCGCTTTGGTGTAGCAACTTGTTACAATATAATATTTTATTTATTTATAATATAAAAAAATGATAATAATAAAAAAATTAAGATAATTTTTATACTACTCTACAATTATAAGTATATAAATATTAAAAAAATATATTTTAGTTATCAGGGGCAATTACTTAATAACTCGAAAACATTTAATAAAAATATTGTCAATAAAGAGCTTTTCAATTAAATAAAGTTTTTTATGCTAATAAAAATTTGAATACAATTAAATATAAATTTTCAGTCGGGATTTTAATATATCGAAACTAAAAAATTTCTCCGTCATTTTTGACGGGTAACAGCTTGTATAATAATATAATAATAATAATAATAATAATCCTTTTAATAATAAATCATTTCTTTCTCGTTGTAATGAGCAGAATCAAGAGAAATAATTAATAATTAAAATAATTAAAACTTTAATAAATATTTGACTCAAACTCTTAATAATATTTTAAAATTAAATTAAATTGGAATATATTTTGAACTTGTTCTCAAAATTAATTTTTTCAATGTAAATATAAAAGTAAATTACATTTAACAATTGAATTAAAATCTCAATATTGTTTTAAAAATTAGAAAATTGTTATTTGCCACTTACTTTGAAAAAATTAAAAAATGTATCTCCAGTTAATTTCGCATCACTACCAGCTTGATGTTGAACACCAATTCTCTCAACATTAAGACTCCGAGCTAAATCTTGCAGACCACTTTTAGGAAGATTTTTATCAGTCATTATAGTTTTAATATCAATAGTTTTCGGAAAATATAACAAAAGCAATGCACTAAATTCTTCGTGTGACTCAGGCATATCCGGTAAATTAGTGCAAATTTTAATCATATAAGCCCAGTCGTATGCACTAAAATGATATGAATAAGAATAAAACATTTCAAACATTTATATGATTCAAAGACCAAAATTTCTTAATTCGGAATTGAATTTATTTGATTTTACATTAAGATAAATTTTCAATTTTTAATATTGAAGTAATATTTAAAAATTTTTGAAAATGAAAAATACGCTAATAAAGGTTTCTAAATAAAATTAAAATAACTTATAATATATTTTGATATAAATACTTGAATAAACACGGTTAAGATTTTATCAATAAAAATCGCCATTCGTACATCTTTATAACTATATATTTTGATAGCATCACTATTATCATCAGGTTATATACATTCACTACGGATGAATAACTATATTATATTGATAATATATAAACAAATTATAAAAGCTATAAATTTTAAATTATAAATAAAAATTTTAAACAATTATTTTTTTATTTTAAAAATAATTTTCAATAATCAATTATATTTAAACTTTTAAATTATTTAAAAAATATTAATTTAATTATTTTTTTAATTTTTTAACATAACAATTATTCAATATACATCAACATACAAAAATTTAATTAAAAACATTCAACGCACACGTATTCACTACATTCTGCACATTGATTTCAGGATTAAAGTTCTTATCAATAATGCTTCACATATCACACGCTCAAAACAATTATCAAAATTGTTTTAGGATTAAAAGTAGACAATCCGAACACAATCCAACCGACGTTTGAGATTTACTAACAAACATACTACGTACTTTGCACGATTTTGAAACAATTCTATAACTCAATGTACCCAGAAGTTTACCAATCTTTCTTTTGAAATCTTTATATCCTTCAGAATACGGCAACACCGTCGTATATTTTGGCTCGACTTGTTTGTAAGTATCAATACTCATATTCACTACATCATTCGACATATCAGTCAATTTACATTCATACTACGATCCTTAGCACTATTCATAAATTTTGATATGTTGAATGCCATCTTCAGGTAGGAAATACAAAAATAATGTTATTTAAATTTTAAATCTATTAGTTGAAAATGTGTTGTTAAAATGTGGTTAAGAAAATTAATTTAATAATTTAATTAAGTATATGAATTTATTATTATGGTACTATTGTTAGGAATACCGGACTAAAATAAAAATATCGGTATTATTTTTCGTTGAATAAATAATTAAATAAAAAATTTTTTTAAATTCAGTGAAGTGTTGGTTGAATTGTTAATGAAGAACGGTTATTCAAAAGCATTTTTATTAATTATGGTAAAAGAGAAAATTGATAAATTTATTAAAAATTCTAAGAATCCATGTTTGAGAAAATCTGGGTGTGATCTTGTTGAGGTGTGTGAGTCTGATGAGCTAAATAAATAAAATAGTGTGGCTAAAAATGATGAGCCTAAATTTGTGTTAGTATTGCAGTAATGAGAAGGTTTTAAGGATTATAAATGGAAGATAAGAAAGCAGCTAGGGAATTTAAACAAAGGATAGTGTAAAATTCATGGTAAGTACGCAATATGTTTATTAATAAGTCTAATTATGTTACAATCTCGTTTATCAATTTCCATGTAATGGGTGTAATGCCACATACATTGGAGAGACTTCCCCTCATATCTGTATTCGAGCTCGAGAGCATTATAGACCGAAGGCATTAACCAATATTAGTGAGCACAATAAGGGCTGTAAGAGTAAAAATAATATTTTATTAAAAAATTTCGATAATTATTGGGAACGTGTAATTTGTGAGGCGTTATTGATAAAGTCATTGAATCCGAAAATTGATGTGCAGAATGTAGTGAATACTTGTTATTATGAGTATGCTCTCTATTATATGTTTGCATGTGATATAACTAAGTTGTAATTAAATATTCTTGTTTTGTTATAAATATTTATTTTATGTTTAAGTTCGCTTATGCGTGTATAGTAAGATTTGAAGAGCCCAGCCGAGTCTCCGTTAAAAATACTGTCTTGGGACAGCTAGGGTGAATGTATGTAGAGCAATATACAATAAACAAACGACAAAAACAATTATATCAACTTTCAACTTTTATTCAAAAAAATAATAAAAATGCGTTTACGATCGTTCAATTCGCGAATATTATATTGTCTAAACTTTAGTAATTTAAATCTAATTTTGGCTTTAGTCTTACTCGATTCTTCTTTATTTAGTTTCCTGTGCCTTCTGATTTTTTATACAATTCTCAAATATTATCTCGTCGTTTTTTATTGATTTTATTATTTTTGTCAATATTCTATAGTGATAATTCACTATAGCGAATTATCACTATATAGTTTTTTTAATAATTTCTCCGCGCGTAACACGCGACGACAAAAATAACAACACGTAATAAAACCTAATAAACAATAAAAAGAATATAATATAACAATACATTACATAACTTCCCCCTTTAAAACCGGCGGTTAACATGAATTGATAAATAGTAATAACATTTTTACAATAACCTTTTTTTAATTTGTTATATGTTTGTGTATTATTATTTTTATTGTTTTATACAACCTGGATAAAAACCTTTAAAATTTGTTACATATTTACAATTAAATAAAAAGCTGTAACCTTGTTTGTGCGTGTGTTTTGTTTTTTGTATGTTTCTGTTTTATTTGAAACAATCGCTGTATTGTTTTTGTATAGGGGTGTGATTATTGTGTCTTTGTCGAATAGTTTAATTGAGTTTTTGTAGTTGAATGTGATGTTTTTGTGGGTTGGTTGTGTTTTTGTTTGTGTTTAAGCCTGTGTTTTGTCTTTTGGTAGGTTGTTTTGCGGGTTTTGGTTCTGGTGGTAGGGTTTTATTCGCCTTATGTTCATTTTCATTTTGTTGTTTTTGATTATTGTGGCTACGTTTTTGTTGATTTCAAGTATTTTGAATGACCCTTCGTATTTGGATTCGAAAACTTTTGTGAATTGTGTTTTTTATTAGGATGAAATGTGTTGTTAGTTCTGTTTTTCCGTACAATTATAATTAATTCAGAATCGGGTCTCCTTTTTAGGATTCCTTTTGATTTCTAGTTGTATCTGATTTAACTGATGGTAGATTTGTTGCTTTTCCGAAAACCTTGTATGCTGGACTTTCACTATATGTTGAGTTAGGGCTATTTATCAGTCCAATTAGTATTGTGGGTAGTTGGTTTAATCAGTTTTGATCGTTGGCTTTTGTTCTGATGCTTTCTTTTAATGTTCTGTGAAACCGTTCAATTTTTCCGTTTGATTGTGGGTTGTAAGCTGTTGTTCGGTTCCTTTTGATGTTGTATTTGTTGCAGAGTATTTTGAACATTTCTGATTCGAACTGTCTGCCTTGATCAGTTATGATTGTTGGCCATAACGAGCAATCCAATTTAGTTCGATCATTTCGCAGATATTTTTTGCGGTGATTTCTTTTATTGAGATTACTTCGAACTAGTTGGATTTCCTGTCTATAATTGTCAGCAGGTATTTGTAATTGTCGTTTGGTTATAGTGGTCCTACCACGTCTGTGTATCGTTTCAAAAACTTCACTGCTTGGGAAGTTTACATTTTGTGTTTTGACTTTTTTTGTTGTTTTTGATGTCTTGCCGCATGTTAGGCCATATATAATTGTTATGTATTAGTTCGAATGTTACTTTGTTTCCCGGGTGATTAATCTTTTTGTATATTTTCGATGCAGTTTTGGCGGAATTCCTCGGGGAGTAGTATTTGTTTGTTGCTTTCGTTTGAGACGTCGTGCCATACTCCGTTGAGTTCTTGTAGTTTCAGACTGTGTTTAGTGGAGAGTTTGTTTATTGTATATTGCTCTACATACATTCACTCCAACTGTCCCGAGACAGTATTTTTAAAGGAGACTCAGCTAGGCTCTATAAACGTTCTTACTATACGCGCATAAACGAACTTAAACTTAAGATAAATATTTATAACATTACACGAATATTTAATTACAACTTAGTTATATTTTTTGAATATTGTATTTATCGATTGTTGTTGTTAAATTAAATAATTAATAAATCACTAAATTAAATTCAATGTTAAAATTTTAAAAATAATATATTATGTTATATCCTATCTGATGATGACAGGAAAACTGTCGAAATATATTGTGAAAAGAATGTTTGATTGGAGCTTTCTTATAATTAAATCGTTAACTATTTAAATTTAAAAAAAGTTTGGTAATTAAAAAACAAAATTTATTTATTTATATAAAAGAACAAATACAAATGAAAACAAAATTCAGCAGTGTTATATTATTAGAAAGCATGATTAAATATTAAAGTTGTACTTTTTTTAATTGATTGAAATAAGACATGAGGAAGCATAGTTTGTTGAGCGATTTATCTCTCAGCTTTGGTTGTATTTCTGGTACAAAACTGACATTTCTTTTTTTATTAAGTGAAATCATTATTGTTTATGTTGATTCCACTTTCAGGTCATCTGGGGGAAGTTTTTTTATATTGCTTTCAGAAACTTTTCTTTTTATGTCAGAGATATTTAATTTCTTTGATCCTCTTCATCGTCATCGACATTGAATATTATATTATTTTTTTGTGCTCTTTTGATCCTTATAGTCCTTCTTTTATCCTGTCTATATTTTCTTTCGTTTCCTTTCCATTTCACTCAGCAAATTCTTTGAAGAAGATATTAACAAGATTTTTATTGTCTTTTAATTTTCTATTCATATTTATTTTCTATGATGTCAAATGCTTTAATCGCATATTTTGACATCGTAATATTTGTTCTTGTTCTTTCCTTTTTACTTTTCTTGTTTCTTTTTCCGGCACCCGACATGTATCTTCGCTACGTGGAAAATAAAACTTGAATATATAAGTTTTGTTATTTATAAGCGATATCGACTGATACTGTATCAGTAATATTTTCTAAGTATATACTTTTCAATTTAATCCGTTTTTATTTAGTTATTTATCTTGCGGGGCTCCAGCTCCAAATTATGTTTGGTCTTTCCGGGCAGTATAAATAACTAAATATAAAAATAAAATATGGCTTGTGGAGTCTCATACTACCGCATTCACCACCCGTAACTACATCATGCCTAAAATTAATTTAAAAGTTTAAGGCCATTTTAAATATAATTTTTATTTAATTTAAAGTAATTTTGGTGCATAAATTTTATGTAATTAATTATTTTTAATAAAAATTATAATAATAATAGCTGTTTTTTAATTAAAATATGAATTTAGTTCATTATTTATTAGTAAATGGGAAAAAAATCTATTAAAAAACCTTTTTTTATCACAAGCATTGTATTTTAAGATGAATTTTAAATTTTCTAAGAATTCTTCCCCATGATACAATATTTACTTCGAGTTCAAGTCATTATTTTCAATCCATAAGAAATTACTTTCTCCCTATCGTTAGATTTGTATTATTAATAATAATATCCATGGAAAATTAGTAATACCACAATTAGCAGTAATCTCAATTTAATATATTCGAATTTAACATAATAATATATTTCATATATTTACTAAAAGAAATTGCACACTGTAAAAATAATAAAGAAAATTCAATCTCATTTATTAAAAAATCTTTAAGAATTCTAAATAATTTTGATTTTGTTAAAACAATAACAAATAAAAATTAAAAATCCAATTTTCTTTATTATTATATTTTTGTTAAGGGAATAAAATATTTTTGTTCCAAGTTACCAACAATTTATATAACTTAGGCATTATACAAAATTTCTAATCTGCATAATATAATTACACAAATTCACTGAGTTTTGTTAATCCATTTTAAAAAGTAATTTGCTCTAAGTATTAAAAAATATACCATTTGCCAGTCTATTTCGTGTTTTTGCCAATGAATTAATAAAAAGTGTGTAATTTGTATCTTTATAAGCTTTTCTATCTTTACTTGATTATGACAGGAAAACTGTCTAAATATATCATGAAACGTAATTTTGAGTGGCGCTTTTTTAAAATTGAATCAATCTGGAAATGTTTATTTAATTATTGTAATTAAAAATAAATGCTAAAATGATGATGAACGTTTGTAACTAAAATAAGAAATGATTTTTTGAAATTAGATATTAAAATGAAATTGTTAACTTTTATTAATTAACATAATTGATTACCACTTTACAGCAATATAAATAATGCAATTTTACAACAATGACTCGAGTGCTTATTGCAACCTTCGGGAAAAATAGCAAGTTTTACAATACAACTTGGAATTCACAACCGCTAGTTCGGGAGATTTGATCTAGTTGTTTTCTTAGCTTCAACTTGAATTTATTTGATAACTTTAAGTTGTTTTAAATCGTAATTTCGATAACTTCGTAATTCACCTTGATTTTCGTTTTATTTTCTGTTTCCTTTTTTCCTTACAAGTTTTGTCTCCTTTTCTCATTTAAAAATTGTGCCTTTAGAAATTCTTCCTTTGATTCAAGCGGTATTTTCCTTTTATAGCCTATAATCTAACGACATTTAATGATAATGATTTTCGTTTAGTATTTTTCATCTCATACATTCCCCTTTGGTCATCTCCAGTTCTTTTATTATCTCAGAAACTTCCCCGAGATATGCAAATTTAATTTCGATTTCTATTTGTTTTTTTGTTTTTCCTTCTTTACTTTGTACTTTTTAATCAAGAATAACTTTGTCAAATTTCATTGTTAGATTGTTAAATTTTTTCAATTTTTTGTCATTTCCCTTTTTGATTTTTCATTTCTTCCATTCGCTACTACTTTTCAAAATTTTATAGCAACACATCTTTTATTTTATATATATTTCCCCTAATCATTTTACTCACTTTGAAAATGATTATTTAATTATTATTTTTTTTAGATATCCTTAACAGTATGTATGAAAATGATTAATGTTATAATAGTAAATAATTGTCGAGATAACTAGGTGAAAGTTTTATAATTTACAGAAATTAGAGAAAATTGTAATAAAGATGTTTTATAAGATATAATTTGCGTGTGCAAAGTAATATTGAAATAGATGGTGGCAAGTGTTAAATTGAACGAAGTTAGTGAATTTAGTGAGAATTAAAAAATGAAATATGATAAAATGTGAAGTGGGTCAAGTGTATGTATAATAAATAATTATTATTTTAAATCATTTCTGCTGGATATAGGAGCAAGTATTAATTAAATAGATATATATCAATATTACATATTTTTGATGTACAAATGAAAATCCATAAGAAACTTTAGAGAAAGTAAATCTCACAACAAGAGAAATATAAAATTTATTGTAGTTAAAAAGGTATCCGCTACTATTACTGGAGATATTGATTTACATCAATAATCTGGAAACTAAAACAAATTTAATGAAAAATTTTATTAGGAAGCAGATATTAATAATATTGAGGTGGGTTTTGATAAAATGATAACAGATGATATATGACTTTAAACGTTCATATAATTATTAGTAGTCAATTAGGATTGTTGCCAGTCATATTTCGGAAACTTATGAATTAAGTAATTGTTAATTTTTTACAGAAAATTTGTTGTAATATATATGCTTCATATTCCAAATATTTTCAAGGGATTAAAAAATCAGATTAAAAATACTAGAAAAATGTATATTTCAGACCAGAGAAACAAAGTTTTTCGGCCACATAATAAAGTTGTTTTATGAAATCTAATGAATTTCGGTCTTTTGTTTATGTTTTGGAAATTATATTTGTAATTCTTGAAGTTTTTGCAAATATAATTCTTTGTTGGGACTTTTTTTAATTATAAATTCTTCTCATGATGTATGGAGTTTACAACAGCCTTCTCTGAAATATGGCTCAAAATATGGCCACCACTTACTGGTTAAGATAATTTTTAGAAAGAAAAGTTATGTTTTATGGAATCAAATGAATTTTGGGTTTTTGTTTATATTTGTAATTCTGCAAGCGTTTTTGTTTGTTGGGACTTTTTAATTACAAATTCTTCTCACGTATACTGGTAAAGATAAATTTAAGAACGATAATGACCAATATACCGGACCCTGGAAAGTACAAAAAAATACATTAAACGAGTAATGAATTAATAAATAGATGGGAAGTTGATAATTAGAAATGTTGAATGGATAAATTCTTTGCAACAAAATTGATGTAAGGGTATTATTTTATATATATATGCGTGCGTGTGTGTGTGACAGATTTTAATATTACACTAACATTTTTTATGTACTAATTGACCAATGTGACGGTTGATGTTTGAGGTGGGTTGAAAAATTGTCACCCACCCTTTTACGTAACGGCATTCTTTCAAATAACAAAATGTTCCGAACCTTATTAGCCCACAACATTGATTTACCATATTTATGTTTCTGATAGTTACTTTAATTTAAAAAAATCGTTTTTAACTATCTTTACAAAAAATGATTATCTATTTAGTTCAATAAACAATATTTTGATAAAATGGGCCACCGAAAGAAAAGCTAGACATTATAAAAATATTAACCAATAAGTACAATAATCATAATAATAAATTTTAAATTGAAGTGGACATTTGTGATAATATTTAAACTATTAACATTATTTAAATATATCTCTTAACCTGTTTTGCATATAATCAGATTATTTTCCATTTATAATTCAGCTGTAAATTATATAATTACACGAAAACAATTACTTTACACTGATTTTCATATCCTGGTCATAATATTCTCTTTCCTTAGAGCTTGAACAAAAAATTATCCCCAATTTAAAGAATTTAAGTCTTAGTTTCAAGGTTTTTTGTACTCTGTTCCGTTGTAGTATTATTGGCTTTTCAAAAACCACTTCGTAAAGTAAATGCGGGTTTTTACTAATGATTTGTTCTTTAATTAACTATAGTAAATATAGTTAATGATACCTATTTTAGTTGTTAATAATCAATTGTTCTACGCTTCATATGTGCTTCATATATTTCACTGCCCCCAGACCTATGTTTTATCTGAAGACTGTAGATCTCTAATTGTGATTAAATAATGAGATCAATTCGAGTTTTTCCAACTTTTAAACTAAATTTATTGTCTTGTAGTCGGTGTTCATTGTAAATTGTTTTCCCAGTAAATAAAAATGTAGACAGTCAATAATTCTTCTCTTGTTATCGAATATTTTAGATCCGAAAGCAATAACCGGTCATATTTAATTACAATTTCTTTATTTTGCATTCGGCTAAGTACACCGCCTATATTGTGATATTATTTCCTTGTTGAGCTAAATTTTGAATCTCTTAGTTTTGGTAATCGTTCAAATTTTTTAAATGTTTTATTAATTAACTTTAATATTATGCATTTTATTTTTGCTTTAATCCATAGAATTTATTTGAAATGCCTACATGAATTTGTAACTTGCTTCTATCTTTTTAGACTAATTGAAAGCATCATCTCAGGTCTTTGAATTATAGACTTGTGCAGCAAACTTTGCTTTTTTATTATATAGTCCCCGAAGAAATGCCAGTAATAAATTCTTCTCATCCCAATCTCATTTAGGCCAAGCCTTTTTTTATATAACCATATTTTAATCTTACTTAAACACTCATTTAATAATAGATGAAACTGGTTGATTTCTTATAAATTAAAAAAATAGAGGAACTTGTGCTTTAAATAGTGCTTAGATTTGTAATCTTCATTACACATTTTTTAAAAATTTAATGTCTAGAAGAATTCAATCTTGCTTATCATATGTTATATAAAATAGTTCAAAATTATTATTTAAACAGTTATTAATGATTAACATTATTTAAATGCAAGAATAACAACAATAAGACTTATAATATTCTATTGGTGAATATAAATGAAAGATTAGCTTGTCAACTCGCTAAAATAATTAAGCTTGATTTATTGAATTAGTTATTAAATCAAAATAAAATTAATAACTTGTAATATCAATTGCCAAGTATATCTAAATCAATACATCTTGTTATTATGCCTTGATAAAGTGTATCCATATTAACTAATAGAAATGATAAGTTGTTAAAAATCTGAAGTCTCAATAAAGTGTTGGAAAATGCAAATATTTCAAATTTTATTTTCCTAATTATAACAAAGCTAATCAATTTTAGACATAGTGCAATTTATTATAATAATTGAATTACTGAATTTTAAAGTATGTCTATAAATACATGCATTTTATTCATATCTTAAAATTAAAAATTACCAGTGAAATCCAATCCATGTGATTCTATCATTTAAAGGCAATCCACTAGCTAGAAATACTTCTGCAAAATCTTGAATTTCAATACCGTGCACCTTGTGTTCATGGAAATCAATTCCAGAGTTTTCTAATAATGCAATAGACTCCTCGGCAAATACTTCTGTTTCCATGTCCCATTTAAGATTAAATTGAACAGTGGCATTTACTTCAGACTGCTCTCCGTTTTGATTAAAAAAACTAAATCCAATTTGAATTGGTTTCATCAGATCAGTATTACACTTGATATTGTGATATGAAAGAGATGTTGTACTGCTGTATTCACCATTTACTCTACACACCACTCCTGGAAACTCTGTGTCGATAGCTACAATATCATTTGTTTTGCCTAGTTGCCTTATTAGTCGTGATCCTTCCAACAAATTGTTGTTGTAAACTTCATATACTCCTCCATATCCAGTGTTATGAGGATTTCGGATGGAAGATAAATTATGATTACCATTTCTATAATGACTTGAAGATATTTGGTGCATATTATTAGAAATCGAATGAATATTTGGATTAGATAACTGATTTGTTACTTTATTATTAATCTTTGGACTACTTTTAAGAATTGCCATATTATTAGATGAAAGATGTGACAATTTTGAATAAGATGTTTCTGCTTGTGAATTTGGTGAGTAATTATTCAACGCAATAATATTAAGATGATTTAACATAGATTTGTTTTCTTTTACCATCTACGTTTAGCTAAAAACAAAAGTCAAATTTATCAGATATAATAATTATTAAAATATTAATTTAAAATGATTTAACTTATTTAATCTTTAAAAGTTTTTATATAAAAATTTAAAATTACAGTGACGTAATGGTTATAAAGTATATATGGCTTTAATAATGGCCGCTTTAATATTTAAGTAATACGGTTATACATTTAGTAAAACCAAGGTCAACAATTAATTGAAATTAATAATAATAATTTAAATTTTAGAAATTATTAGAAGTAAAAATTGAATTTAGATATAATTAAAAAAGAATAATTGTTGTTTTTAATTGAATTAAAAAGAACAAATTTTATACAAATATTTAAAATTTTTATGCAAGAATATAAAATTAATTAAAATATTTAAATCTAGAAATTAACATATAAGTGTTATTTGGAAATTTTATTAATTAAAATAAATTCAGTTGTATATTACAATTAATTCGGAATTTATAATTCAATTTATTTTTTAATATTCAAATTTCAGTTGCCCAAACTCTAGTGCTTGGTTCATAGTTGTTAAATTTAACCTACATGTTGTGGATGTTGGCTTAATTTCATATCCTTGACTAAAGACACGTGCTAGGTTTGTAAATGGTAATGACCTACTTCAATTTACATCGCAACTCCATATCACATTGCTCTTTCTACAGCACACCAGTTTTACAAGGCAGTGTTTAAAATGTCTTAAGTGTGAGGTCTTTTCAGAATGGTTCTTTTCGAAATTGATAATGTTCCAATGTGCCTTGAGTTTACAGACTACCAATAGAAGGTTTGAGTTTCTCCTTTATGTACCATTATAATATTCGTTGGATACTCTATTCTTTTGTCTTTCACGTGGTGGGTTACAAGTTTGGAAATATTTTTAACGCCTATACTTGTGTTGGGCGAGAACCAAAAACTGAGAGCTTGTTCTAATGAGTCGGAAATATATAGCATAAAAACCGCACAAAGTTGAATTAAAATCTATGATCATACACCAAATAATACAAAATAAACTACACAACACATTGAGAATAAATAAAACACGAATAATAAAATCGAGGAACGCAAGAAGTTGCAATCACCAACACACTTAAGAGAGAAATAACGCTTTCCAAAAATCTGCTTACTAGAAAATAAAAGAATAATAAATAAAATTAATAATTGATAATATAAAAAATTAAAAATGATTATTGGTTATATTTACACACGAAAGGTCGTGTCAAATTAATTAAAATAAATAAAATAATTGATAATATGAAAAATTAAGGATGATTATTGGTCATATTTACATACGAAAGGCCATAATCGAATTAATTAGGGATGTAATGGCTCTTATTTACATATGAAGGAGCTATGGCAAAAGTTATATACTTTAAGGAAAATAGCAGAAAAAAATTTATAAATAAATAAATTTAAAAAATTTAAATTAAAAATTTCCATTAAAATTGATAAATAAAAGTAATAAAAAAATAAAACTAATTAAAACAATTAATCAAATTAAATATAAAAGCACACACTCGTGCATGTGTGCAAAAGTAATTCAAAATTAATCGCATTCCAATTGGATATAGTGGCAGAGAATGCATGGATGCACAATGAAAATCAGTATAAATACCAAAGGAAAATTCATTTAAATTTAACACTTGAACACACTTGGGCTTTGGTGGAATTTTAGACACAGTATTTTTTAACTTGCTCTCAATTTTCGGTTAATGCCATTGTGGTAAGTTTGCTTTGAATCAAGTAATTTTATGTATGAAGTAATGTTTTAAGTTAATAAATTTTTATATTCAATTAAGTTTTTGTGTTCCTTTTTATCGTTTGTCTCTAGTTTAATTTTTATGTTTTGAGTAATTTTAATAGTTACGGTGGAATGGATGTTAGCTAAAAATCAAGAGAAATTCGCTGTCTTCTGATTTTATGGATTAAAGGCAGTTTCAAACTCTTAGCTGATTTGATTCGTCATGAAGGGCCTCCGTCGAGTCTATCCCTGACACCTTTTTATGGATTATAGTGAGTTAGGTTACCAATGAGGAAAGAAAGATCGATTGTAAGTAGAGAAGATTTAGTTTTGGGTAATATTAGAGAATCCTCGAGTAACTAGAATTAAATATAGGTCAGAATTAGAAATATAGGCAGATCCCTGCTCAAGTTTTTCAAAGAATAAGTCGAATATCCTCAATTATTGTAGGAGGTATAGAATAACATTTATGAACAGGGAAATAAGGACGGATCCCTGCGCAAAATCTTCGAAAATAACATTGGAATACACCCAGAAATGAGGAATACCATTAAATGAATAACTGACCGATAACTAGATAATGAATAGTGGACGTAGGACTTTCTATCAGTAGTCCAGAACCCGAAAATGAAAATACAATGAGGAGCAGTTTTAGCAGTAGAGCTCACCTGCTCATTGATTTTCAGCCATTGTGTACATCACCAAAATGGTCGTGATAATGGGTACCAAATGGTATAAAGTACAATAATCATGAAGGTGTTTAGGAAGGAGTCGATTCAAAAGCCATAAGCAACACTAGCACATTTAAATGACACACCCCTTAATCACCAACACTCGTCATATCCTGTCGATGCTTTCAATTTAATTTGCTTACCTTCGTAACTGTGCATAACTATTGATTTTATCGCAAAATTCCCGTCGCAAGCGAAGTTGGTGCTTCAATTTAGTGGGTGGCCGTCAGCAAAGAATGAGCCACATTACAAAGATTCCTAACGCGCCTCTTGGTTCATGGCTAACTATAGAAGATATAGCGTACTATTTCCTATTGTTCCCTTATCATCATAATTTATTTATTTAAATCTTCATCATTGATTGTTATATCATATTTTCGTACCAAAAATTTTATTTATAACAAATGATGGGACGTCCCTTGTTAGCTACACTATCTGGCTTTTGACCTCTTCATTCCTCTTTGTGTCGGGTTCGTCTCAATCTTACACGACAACGTATTTGCAATATTCATTCATTCGCACACACTTTCCAGTAATTAACAATTTTAAAATTATATTTGAATTTTACCACAAAACCAAATAAGGTAAAATTAAATAATATCATGTTCAGCATCCAGGAAGCTTGTTATTCGTCTCGATCCAGTTCCTTATTCACTGATTCCACCAGGTGAGCTTTCCGGCAGGATAGTATTTTGTCCTGCCTCGTCACTTTCCTTTGTTCGTTCAGATATGTGCAATAACTTTCCACCCATGCTGGGAATTACACAAAACTAATCTTCTCCTCTATACGTTCGAGTTTCTCGGCCACTGAAATCACCGAAAACATAATTTAAGAACTCGGAGTGCCAACCATACTCGTGATTACAAGACTATTTAATTTTAATCAACTTGCATAACTTTTTACAAATAAATAGTGGTAAAAATTTAAATTTAAATTATTATTTTTAACTCAATATTTCTAATTAAAAGTTTATATTAATATTATTATTATTATTATTGAAAAGCTTGTTTTAAGTTATTGAAACAATAAATTTATATTTTATAATATTCGAAAAACATGGTTAAATTTTGGAGTCTTAAGGATGATGTAAATAGTGAAATGTCAGAAGCAGAAATATCTTCAAGTTATCAAGCTTTGGATTTAATGAAAGAATCGACTGGAGTAGAGTATTTTAAAGTAATCTAATTTCTTTTAGTAAGTAATATTATTTAATTTGTTGTTTATTTAGATTAATTTGGAATCCTATGAAGAAGATGGCAGTTTTTATCAAAAACTTAAAAGTGAAAGAGGATTTATATATGAAGATGTGGTTGATTGGAAAAGAACAGACTCTCCTGAGTTTGAAATAAAAGTAAATAAAGTAACCAATAAAATATCACTTGAACATATTTTGTTAGGCCAAAATGTTTTTTGAAGAGCATTTACACGAAGATGATGAAGTTAGATTTATTACTGATGGTTCTGGTTATTTTGATGTGCGCAATATTTCTGATGGATGGATTCGCATTCAGGTTTTTCCCGGGGACTTACTTATTATTCCCGCTGGTATTTATCACAGATTTTCATTAGATGAAAGCGTTAGAATTATTTTTTAAATATTTTTCATTATCTGAAATATTGCAAATATATTTCTGTTTCTGGTTTAAAATTTTGTATCTAATAAAAATACACACAAATATTTCAAGGAATTTCATTGGGAATTTATAATTTTCCAGGGTTTCATTTTATTAAAATCTATTGGTTATATAATATATCGGAAAAGGCTTTCTTAAATGTTTCTTGTTAATTTTATATTAAATATTTAACGTTTGTACAATTTTTGTGTATATTATACAATTTCACTCACTTTTCATTAAATTATTGAGTATGTTGGAACATTTCTCTGAATTTCGAGTATTGATTTTAGTCATAATAAACATAATAAATCATTATGCATATCTAGTGAATAACTACCAATACATAAATACTTTTATTTAAAGCAAATTGATTACTTTCTTGCACCGACATTACATCAATGTGATCATTTCTCAACCCTTGTTTTATTCATTTATAGACGGTTCACAGTATTAGTGACCGTTAGGCACTTGAAAGATTTCAGCAGTTATCTTTTATTTGTTAAACAGTTTGATACTTATAAAGTAAATACATGAATAAGTAATTTAATAATCTAAATTATTTCCTGCAAATCTACATTGTTTTTACTTGGAGTCAAGAGGGTGGTGGTGGTGGTGGGGGTTATATTAAGATTATATCCCAACGTTTTCAATTAATAACAACTAATAATACTATTATGGTAGGAGCATTAATTAAGTGTCGAATAATTAATAAATTATAAATTAGGCCTTTGATGCAAGTTTTAACTTCTATTAAAATAAAAATGAGGATTTTAGACTATGAAATACTTTTTATTGCGGTTGTCAAACAAATCGGTAGTGTACTATGAGGTTTCTGGATTCACTCCAACAAGGTCATTTTAAAGGTTATGTAGACTTAGACTGAATACGGGTCGAAATGGTGAGTATCAGTGGTGACATTTAAGAGACAGGCCGATTAGAGTCAATTAATGATGAAAGGGATGGTTTAAGGGTAAAAAATTAAAACTAAGGCATTTTATAATTATTTAAGGATTGAAAATTTCGTGATAGGTTAAGCTTTAAGGCAGTGATTCCCAAATGGGGTTCCGCCAGAATTCGAGCTCTGACACCAGATTTTATCAGAAATTTTAGGAATTTATTAAAAATAAGAGTATTAACAAAAAGTAAAGACACTCGGTAAATTCCAACTTCTATATTTAATGAATTTTGAAATTGGATTTTCGATATTCGAATTTTAGCTTCAAAAATATTTTATCACTTTGTACAACAGTGTTTCAAAGTTGAAAAAAGTGCCTAAATTCTAATTATTACCTTAAGAGTTCTTTCAACAAAGTATGATTTCTTTTCTTTTGTTTTTTATTTGAAATGACTTTATTGATAAATTTAGAAACCTGAAATGACAAATGGCTGAAAATTGAAAAATGTCATGCTGCTCATTAAAACTATTAAAACAAAATTATATTTTAAATTCTAATTTTTGACCTTTTTAACTGTTGGGGTTCCGCCGACAAAAAAGTTTGGGAATCACTGCTTTAAAAAATTCAATTAGCTATAGTAGGTAGTTAGTGGCGGTTCACCGACAAAGCCGCGTCGACTAAATCGCAAAGTATGTTTTCCGACAAAATCGCGTTGACAAAATGGCGCCGACAAAATCGCGATAAAAAATACAATATCAATTAATTAAAAACTACTTAATTTAAAACAATCATATAATTATAATTAAATTTTGTTATTTTACAAGTAATAGATAAATTTGCATTTAGGTTAATAGTATGTACGTGTATATATAATGGTTAATATAAATCTCAGCGCGATTTTGTCGGGGCGATTTTGTCAACGCGATTTTGTCGGAAAACATACTTCGCGATTTTGTCGGCGCGGTTTTATCGGGTCACCGTTAGTGGCAACTCGTTTTTTTTGCTTTTTTTGATTACGTAATTGCGGCAGGTAGTCACTCATATTTTTTTCAATACAAATAGAAGGGTCCTATAGAAAAAAGCCAGGATTTCTCCGACCTTAATTTACTTATTTGAGCCTGTAATTTACTTTAATTGAAATATCTGAGCCCATAATTTACTGTAATTCCAAAATAAAGCCCTTAATTTACCATGCTTTTTTTTGAAGACCCCCTTTATGTATTGAAAATCCCTGGACCAAGGAGACCACCTTAATTATACTTGAAAAATTCTGTTTTTTGATATTTGTATTGAAATTCCCAGGACCAAGGAGACCCCCCCAACTATAGTCAGAAAAATCCTTGGCTTTTTAGTGTAACACCAACTCTTTTTTGTATTGAAATTCTCAGATTCCATCGAGAGCTCCTCATTATAGTCAGAGAAATCCTGGCTTTTTCTATAGGACCCTTCTATCTGTATTGAAAAAATAATATGAGTGGCTTCCTGCCGCAATTACATAATCAAAAAGCAAAAAAAACGAGTTGCCGCAATTATTTTTAGCCCCCTCCTCCTCCCCACACACAGGGGGGGGGGTTTGCGGCAGAGAGCCACTAACTACCTACTAGCTATTCAATCAATAGTCGCATCAAACATCATACGAATCCACAATCTTCATCGCATCTCGTCAGATTCGTTGTTTTGCACGATCTTTATTTACCTCACACTTTTTCTTTCGTACTTTCCGGTGCGCACGTCTTGACAGATTTTTTATACTTGTGTCAGGTTATTGGTAATCTGAGCGCTACCAATGCCAGAAATAGCTTCTTGTTCAGATTATATAAGGGGTTGATTTCGAGTTATTTTATAATGAAAATCGTTGGTGTTATAAAATAATGATTCCATTCCACATGTATGCATCCGACCAGGGCATTGCTGTATGTTTATTATTGTGGTTTTTTTTGTAGTTTGTCTTTGCGGAGAATCTGTAGAGTCCGACCGTTCCCTTTAGAAATTGTAGCGGGACAGCCGGGGTGATTGTATGTAGGCTAATAAATAATGTACAACAACAATAATGATATTTATAATTTTATTAACAAAAAAAATACTTTATTGTTCTATCGGTAAATCTTCAGCCAGGACTAAATATTAATTAAAAATCAAAAATTTAAAAAATGAATATTTTCCCGGGGGGAACTGGTATGAGCGGATGCCGAAGAATGAGACGAGTTCAAATATAATAAAATAAAATCAATGGGGGTCCCTAGAAGGAATTAATTACAAAAACGGTGAGCTTCCGGCCCAGGCGCTTTTTTGTGGTTAGTTAAATAAAAACTAACAAAATAAAAAATAATCAAGGGTTAGTTTTTATTTAACTAACCACAAAAAAGCGCTCGGGCCGGAAGCTCACCACAAAAACTAAAATTAATTAAAATTAATTAGCTAATGGAAACCCAAGCTAATGGGAAACCCGAGCGATGTGAGAGAACCTGAATGGTCAATCAAATTAGTAGGGGAAATTAAATCAGCCGACTAATAATTAAATTGGGACAAACAATCAAGAGATGAGGAAGCCCGGGGAAAATGGATCCAAAATATTGATATTGAAAGATGCAGAGCAATTAATTCCACTTAAGCCTATGCTTGTGCCAATGGAAATGACAGCAATGGGCATCGTTGGTCCATTGCCTGGAGACAACTAATGGCAACAAATACATCATTGTTTTTTGTGATTACTTTACCTAATTGCCAGAAACCTATGCAATGCCAAATCAAAAAGCAGAAACAGTTGCGAAAATATTTGTAGAGAATATTAATTTCCGATATGGAGAGCCAAAGAGATTACTTAAAGACGAAGGAACGAATTTTCAGAGTGAATTATTTAAATCAATTACAGAATTATTTGGTATACTGAAACTTAGTACCTCACCATATCATTCGCAAATAGATGGTCTAGAGCATGGGTATTCAACTAAATATTATGAAGGGCCAAATTTTTCTTATAACGGCAATCGAGGGCCGTATCAATTAAAAAGTAGTTAGTTTTGTAGCGGATTACAAAGTAACAAAAATAAACTGGTTTTAGTGATTGTTATTCTATTACCAAGTATTATAATGTTTACCATTTATTTTTATATTATTATGTATTTTCCTGGCGCATTTTAAATTAATAACTATTGCCATTTTTTCTTTTAATTTTTCTGGTGTTACACGCATTTTTTCTCAGAAAAGAAATGAATCTAGAAGAAATCCGTAATAGAATCCTATTTATTGATGCTGAACTTCAGAACAAGGAAAAATGGTCCCTTTGGCGGTAGCAATCATGAACTATTATGGAAAAATAATAAAGGATAATAAAGGACAAGGAAAAAAAATTCAGCATTTCAATTCAAGAATCCATGGAATAACAGAAGTGGCTAGCAAAAACCAATGCGATAAATATATGTGGCAATAAAAGACTTTCAACAGCTGACAGTGGGTAAGGTATCGGTAGGCAGAACTACAATATTTGCGGATATGGATTGAGAAATTGTATGGCTTTCGGGATTTAGAACAGCACCAATACTCCAGAACATTGGGGTAACCATAAGAGGAGAATGATTTAAATTTCAAACGGTGGTAAAAGAAATATGTGAAGAGACTCAAATTGGTATACATTCGGTTCTCTGGGACGTGAAAAGTATTCGCAAGATATACCGGAACGTAGAAAACCAATGGATTGAAGACATACCAATACCAAAAAATCAACCATCAAAGAGATATTCATGTGATGAATGTATGAAACTTCTGGAAATGGCATCAACATCGACTACAATACCAGAGGAACTGACACAAATTCCGATTGACGCTGTAATGGAATCAGAAGAAATTGATTTAACAATCGAGGAGAATGTGACGATGGAGATTGAAAATTCATTGATTCCATTGAAGCTGGCCAACGAATCGTTTTTGGAAATTTCGGAATTTCCATAGTAAATTTCCATAGTAAGAATACATCCGACGCTTGAATGTCGAAAACATAAGAAGAGAAAAGCAACTTCAAATATTGACACTGTAACCTTCAATAGTTTAATATATGAACGAGAAGAAACGATAATACGGTATCGGCATGAAACCAAACGATTGGAAATAAAAATGGACTAAATTATATATATTATATTTATAAAATAAATAATTGTCAACTCGATTTTGTCTCATGTATTAATTGGCAGCTCATCAGTTAAACCCCAAATAAGAATAATGAAATAATTAAATAGATGAATAAGTAAATGAATAAATAAAACTATTATTAACATGGGTCATTATTATAAATAACAACAAACACATTCCCAATTGTCGGGGTTTGGCTATCATGGACAACAATTGAAAATGAGTGGTTGTCAGTAGTCACATAGGTAGACAATTTGTTGCGACAAAAAATATGCCAAGGGTATAACAAATTATTATTATTAGTGGTTACCTCATCACATGCAAAATCAGTAATACAAAATCAGTAATATAGGATATTAAATAGTCGTTACTATAAATATAATAATTATTCATTTAGGGGAATCATTATTGATATCAGTAGTATTATAAGAACTTTTTTCCAATTTCACTGATTATTGAATTTATTAAAAAGAAAGCTTCAAGACTTTAAATAATTTCAGTAATATATCGATGTTTTTTGATACTCACGAATTTTCGGCACTGTCTTTTTCAAGTGAATAGTTGAACTGGTTAAACAGAATTGACAAAATAATTTTTCATTAAATTTAGTTAATCAAAATAAACTAACTGCACAATATTGCCGTATAAAATGGAATAATAAAATTTCCATCAGGGACACCATAACTTCTCATAAGTTTTCCCAAATGCATGGAAATATTGTTTATTTCAACAATCGTACAAGGTACTGAAAAAGTATATTTGTAAGAAAAAGTATATTTGTAAACAAAATAAAACAAAATAAAAGCAAACAGAAAAATTCAAGCATATTTTTTTTAGTTATAGATCTTGTTTCAAAATTTATTAACTGTGCTTAAGCACGTAGGTCCAGTATATTTTTATATCATTTTAATTAAATCCTAACTGCTCAATTTTTAATAATGTGAACTGTGGTTAGTAATTTTTAAAATTTTGAATGTAGTTTAAATGGGTAATTTTTATTAAGTCAAAATTTCAATCGCACTCAAACTAAATAGACTTTGAAACTAATAAAAATTTTCAATTTTTTTTAAATAATTGCAACAATTGTCTAATATACTATAGGAATTATGTTAGCATGTGTAATTTTTTTACTACTCATTTGTCAATCACCTAATAAAAATGTTAAACTTTTTGCATCGATATTTTCAACACAGACAAGTTTGTGCGTTGATTATAATAAAAATTCATTTATTCCTTTTCGAGATTATAGAAAATGCTACATTTTAAAACTGACTACATATTTCCCTCGTATGATTCCAAGTGCTGACAAAAAAATAATAATAAGTAAAAGTACCAATTGTGAATTCTTGAAAGATTATATCCGTGCCTACAGGCTCCAATTTATAATAAAGAGAACAATTTACTTATCTTCGTATGTTCCGAAGATCGATGCGAGATATTCTATGTTTTAAAAACTAAAATTCAAATTCTAAATGATTAAACCAATTATCAATAAAAAATTGATTAACGTTATCTTCATGATTATTGTACTTTAGACCATATGTGTACCCATGACGACAATCATGTTGTTGCTGTACACAATGGTTAAAAATCCATAAGTAGGTGAGCTCTACTGCAAAAACTACTCATCATATTTTTATTTTCGAGTTCTTTTTTTTTTCTTTCGAATTCTTTCTTAGATTGTTGTCGGTTATTCCTAATTTCTGGATGTTTCCTACTGTCTTTTCGAAAATTTTGCACAGAGATCCGCCCTTATTTTCCAGTTAATAAATGTCATTCTACACTTTCTACAATACTCGTGAATATTGAACTTATTCATCAAAAAATTTGAGCAGGGACCTGTTTATATTTCTAGTCCGGGCCTATTTGATACAATAACTGCTTATGGATTCTATAATATTACCCAAACCTACACTTTCTCTATTTACCATCGATCTTCTATTTCTAACAACTCACTAAAATTCATAAAAAATGATTCAACGATTGATTACGATATCGTTGTACTACCTAAACTCTACTCAAAATACTTACAGCGACGGACTCGCAGGAAACCCTCCAGCCTGAGGTTCGATCAACTGAAATTATTGAAGACTCCAGCTGACCCACAGGTAGAAAGACCCGAGGATCACTTCCACCATAGCGACGCTGGGTTTCAANAAAACTTGAAATCTTCAAATCAAGTTAAAATATAATTAAAATTAAATAAAAATTAATTGAACTAAAAAGTTTAAATATTCAATGCTCGAGTCTAGAAGTGGACAAGAAGAAATAAACATGCCACGTATTATTACATGGTAATTATTTAATAATAATAATTATCACTACTAAATTGATGATATCAAATGATTTGATTTAAATTAATTACCATATCACTTTAACTTGAAATTTAAAACTTAAAAAGTAAAACAGGTTTATTTAAAGTTTTCTGTCACCTTTGATCAGTGATTACTTTAATCAATTTTTTCTTAGCACCACTCAGTAAACAAAATTAATCACGCTTAAGTTCTTTTTCAGGAACAGTAATTGTTCTAAGTTCTCCGGAGACAAGTTTGAACGTTTATCTTCGCAAATGTCACATGCACTACTGAAACTGCGTTTGCTTTAAACACTTGATTCAGGAGTTGCCAGACATCTCTTGTCACAACTTGCCAAAATTGGGTATTTATGTTGATTTAATTTCCAATATTCTGTAGGATCCAGATGAGGAGCAACACCAGCACCACATGGCTGGTGTGGTTCTGTCAAATAGAAGTTCAACTCTTTCACGCATTCAGTTTCATCGGATGTTGAATCAGCAATTAAAGATTCAACGAAATCTAGCCAATAATCATAGAGACTTGAAGAAACACCAGGTCCAAGATTAGGTTGCTTCTTGTTATTTTCAACCACTTTCATTACTTACGAATTCGTCTTTTCTGATGTACTTTATCTTGACCTTGCTGAAGCTGCTTTTGAAGTTGCAGATGGCACAGTGGTAGTGCAAATACAGCGAATTTTTTTCAAAAGTTCTTGCTGATGCTGTTGCCTCATCATTGACAAAAAATCACAGCTTGTAAGTCGGATCCAACACAGTGGTCAGAACACAAGTTGTTTTGGCGATCAGGTGTTCGAAACGGGCATGAAGATCAGTGCACATCTCCTCACGCATTGTTTTAACTACAATGTCATCGCCGGGATTATTTGCTCTTTGAAGAAATCGATCAAGCAGGCGTACTCTTGGAATGATCATTCCGGCATGTGATCCAGAAAAGCTGGCTTGTTTTGTCGGCTCTTTAAATGGTTTCAGAGCGTGGATGACTTTCTCAACAAGCTTCCACTGATTTGCAGTTAAACATTTAATGTCTGCTTTCTGACTGTAAACACCAATGGTACGCCTCGGTTCCAACAACATCTCCAACATATAAAAAGTACTGTTCAACCTCGTTGGTACATCCTGCACTAGTCGATGAGTCGGAATAAATGGATCTTTCACATCGTTTCTATTAGAATTCAGTGAATCTTGAATTTTCTTCATATGTTCTGTTGCTTTACTGGAATGTTTGAAGTGGTCGACAATGCCACTGCAACTGCAACCATTTCTTTAACTGCCTTTTGGGCATTCAGACTTTCACCAACCTTCAACTGTAGAGTATGGATATACCATCCCAAGTCAGATATATTAGCAACTCGTGCTAATTTTACCTTATTTGGGCCATTGTCTCTCACTAAAATTCCCCTTCTATCACCTACAATTTTCCAATCCTTCATAATAGACAGTTCAGTAGCGAGTATGTCACCAGTATGTGAACCTTTTAGCAAACGAAGTTGCAAAAATGCACACTGTCTTCCCAATTATCATTGATCCAGTGGGCGGTAAGACTTAAAAATGCTTGTAAATTATTATCACTGGTCCAGGCGTCGCCTGTGAAGTTTACATATCGTGCCTTGGTAATCATTGCCTCCATAACGACTTTAACTGACAAGTACATATCTGGGATTATTGTCCGTGAAAAGTGCACCGACGAAGGCATCTTATATCGTGGTTCCATCACCTTCATTAGGCGAATAAAACCAGTATCATCAACTATTCCAAATGGCTGCATATTAGTAGCCATCATTTCAGCAATCGCTACGGTTATGGCATGTGTGCGTGAATTATTCTGATTCAAGGGTGTCATTTTTCCGACAAAAAAATCAACAGTACCTTGCTTATACTTCCCGTTGTCTTTATTTTCATCTTAATCTTCTCTCTTTCTCTTTTGACTCTTGTATACTCGTCATACTCTGCATGATTGAACGACCGGAGGTGATTTATAAGAGCTGAAGTTCCGTAGGAGCAAGTATTTGAACCACCTCTTGTTAGCTTATCATTGCAGACGTTGCAGTTTGCCTTTGACTCGTCGATAGAATTAATTGTAAAGAAATTCCAAATTTTGCTGCTCAATTTCGGATATTTAATATTTTATTTTTCAATTTAAACTTTTAATAAGGATAACAAATTAAAATTGTAATGTTTATGACTATAGATTTTTTTATATTATGGCTGCAATGCAGCTGCAACAATAAACGTGCTAGTATGACAGCAAAATACTGTACAGGTAGGTACAGGTTGCTGTACAATGTCTTAAGCAATCACCTGCACATCCTAAATTGTACTTTTTTCCTGCTAGTCTGCTACGTCCTAACGCAAAGAATCAACAGCTGACATGAAAAAAGACACTATAGTCGCTAGACGTGAAAAATCACAATCAAAATCTTACGCAATTGTTCGGTTAAATTGTCGCAGAAATATAGTTATTTGTATAATTAATTTGTAACTAATTTTGAAATTAATTGAATTCCAAAATTTCAATTTTTAGGTATTTGCGTGTGTATTATTTGTCAAAGCGAATAGTTCTGAAAAACCCGATATCCGGCCGGAGTTAATGCCCGGAGCGATTTCCGGCTGGTCCCTAATATTCTAGCCTTGACTGGTCATGCTACTAATTCGTCAGTTTTTCATTTACGTAACAGGAAAAACACGGATACATGTGTTCCCTTACCCGTTCCATCTCCATATGGGTGTATTTTTCGCTTATCTTATAACCATTTCCCTGAATATAATGCTGCACTTGTTATAGCTATCTGTCATAGCTCTCGTTCATATACTTGACGCTTTTATTTATTCTGTGTTGATGGTATATCGTTATTATTTTATTCGTGATGTTTCAATATCTTTCATTATCTTTACTTTCCTTTTTACTTTCCATAGAATTTGTTGATTCGCTCTGTTTCGCCTGGACTACCCATCTCTAGATGTATTCCTTTATCCAGTACTGTATCTACTCATAAAAAATGAGAAAGTACTATCTTTTCCATTAAGTTACTCATCTTGGATTCGCTTTAGCAGAGTTTGGACTTTAATGAACAATTCAATAATCTCTGTGTTAAAGATATAATTATCATTCGCTTTATTTAATTGTTTGATGATTTGTTATTTGTTGTACTTTATTATATTTCTATTAAATATTTATTTAGTCATTTTTATTGTTCAGTCTTTCCCTTTTACCATCATGCTTTTCGATATCCTTGGATACTCTACCTTTGGATCGATGTGTGTACAGGATACTGAATAATAGTACTAATAATTGGGTTAAATATTCACACTATATATTGACAACTGAATAGCAGAACCATTATATTACTTGATCTTTCATGCAACCTCTGATCAGCACATTCTTATACATTACATACATACAATCACCCATCTTTCTTTCAGAGTACGTTCCAAAAAGTTCCCATTCTATGAAAACTATTAATGCATCTGTTTATTCATTCACTATTTTGACAATATTTCTAAATTAATTAACATACCTATAATTAAGTGCCTAAACAATCAATCCACAACCAAACCTCAAAACAGACTATTAATTCATCATTCATTTACAAAAAGCAAATTAATCAACGAAAAGAATTTTTATTTGTCTTTATAAAAATTAACTTTACTTATCTTATTTTCAAGTCTTTTCATAGATTATCTTGCAGATCGTTCGACAGACTTGGTGAAAGAAATCCATCATAAGCAAAATTCCAATATTTAAATCGACTATATTAACCTAATCCCCATTAGCGAGGAAAATACTACAGCAAGTGTTGAAATTAAATTGAAATTACATTATTGGAATTGACTTCAAGATTCAGCTTGATAATCAATTATCAAAATAAGTTTAATCCGAGATTGAGTAAGATAATTCCAAAACAATAATTCATATTTCGAATAAACCAACATTCAAATTTTTACAATTACATTCCAGAAATCCATTGACTCGACCAACAAACGAAGACTGAAATAAATCGTACATTCAAATGAGACCAACTATAATTTCCAAGAATAGAATATACCGTAAATACTCGCGTATAAGTCGAAGTGGAAATTTTAAGAGGTTTTTAAGTCCTAAATTGGAAACCCAAGTATAAGTCGAAGTAAAAAATTAAACAAAAACATTGAAAAATTTTATTGAAAAATAATGACAAAATATTTTTAATAGGATGAATAAATTGTGATTGTTTTGATTAGTCATCAAAAAGTTCATTGTAGACTTCCTCTGAAACATCTCCAACATGGCCATCTGTGTGATCATTATCTTCAGAGTAAACTTAGACATCTGCCTGATCATCAGAATCGTCTACGAACAAAGCATCATCTTCAGTTCCATCAATAGCATTGCTGATGCCACATTTAAGAAATGAATATTTGAACATTTCTGGGATCGATTTCAAGCCTCATCAACCCAAACAGCTACAAGAGTTATGTCGGGTTTCTGTAAATTGCCACTTTTAGTGAGAGTTGCTGAACCGGAACTCATCCATTCAGCCAACATCTTGCGAACTCGATCTTTAAAAGGTTTGTTGAGACAGACATCCAATGGCTGGAGAACAGATGTTAGACCTCCTGGAATAACAGCAAGGTCGGTTTTAAAGTTAGCAGCTGTTTTCGTACAACCATCTGTAAGATAAGCACGGAACATGTCCCACACCAACATTGATCTCTTATTGAGCATCCCTCTCGGCCTTTTGTTCCAGACGTTTGTTGGGCTAGAACTGATTTCTAGACCCAAAACTCTAATTTGTGACTAAAGTGCGTGGATCAGTTAAATATAAAAAATACATCAAATAAACAATATTAATTAAGAGGAAAAACAACAAAAAATATAAACACAAATTAAATAAAATGATACAAATGCAAGAAGTAGTGCAAGAAACTAACTCAAAAATAGCAAAGAAACACAAAATTACAAAAAACAGACTCGAATAGCTTAGAAAGATAGATGATAAGACATTAAAAATTCTAGAAGAATCCCAGAACATTTCATAAGAATGACGATAACCATCATAAAAGCCACATAGAGCAATAAAAGTTATCAAAAATAAACAAATTAGTCAATCAATAATTGAGAATTATCTGGTCTAAAACCAACCAAACGATAGAGTATGTGATAAAATGGACTCATCGCTACTTATTTTAAATGTTTACTTTTCTTTTGTTTTCATATCTTATTTCAAACTTCTTGAAATGTAATTTACACATTATCATGTCTTTTAACTGCCATTTTAATACGTTGTTTTTGATCAACAAAAGCAACACTTATGACCAATTCAAGAGTGCATTGCTTATCATTAGGTTAACGGGCTAATCCTATATATAAAATATGTTTGCTTGTTTGTGGGTTTCTTTTCCACCAGTCGCGGTTTGCATAGCCTAAACCGTTGCATAGTTGAAAATTTACATAGACGTAACTTTGATGCCAAAGCTGTAAACTAAAAAGAGATTTTTTCGATACCTTGATATAAAGTACAACATTTATTTTATCGTAAATGATACAAATTTGAAGTTACAAATTGTCAATTATTTTCATGGACTACTGTTTTTGAAAACATTTAATTCACTGTCATTACCGTATAAAATCCTACAAATTAAGACTGCTGTGAGATTTCGTTACTTTTCATTTTCGTTATATATCTTTGCTTTTGGTTTTAATATCCTAAGTAGATCTAATTAGATTTTAATTACTAATTATTAAAATTACGAAAGTTTATACCCCCAAAATATTGTTGGGCTAGAACTGACTTCTAGACCCAAAATTACTAATTGTGACTGAAATGTGTAAGGTACACAGCAATGCTAAAAAGCAACAAGTATAGTTAAATATTAAAACCTTACACCAAATAAACAATAATGTATTAAACAGAGAAAACAACAAAAATAATAAACACACAAATTAAATAAAATTATACAAAAGCAAGAAGTTATGCAAAATCTAACTCAAAAATACCCAAATAAACATAGAATTACAAAAAGCAAACTCGAATAACTTATAAGACTGATAAAAACAGTAAAAAGATTCCAGAAAAACCCAGAACATTCCATAAAATGGCGACGACCATCATAAAAGCTGCCATCTAGAACAACAAAAGTTAGAGAAAATAAATAAATTAGTAATTAAAAATAAAAAATCTTAAAAAGAAATTCATAAAACATCAGTTAAAATGAAAATTGTAATTAAAATAATATAGAATGTTCTGGAACCGTTCCAAATCCATCATGGACGTGAAATTAACGAAAAATAATTAGAAAATAAAAATTTAAAAATAAAAACAAAAATTATAGCACTAAAATTGCCATTAAAAATATCAAAATCACGAAATAGAAAATTCTGGAATAAAAAGAATTCGAGTTTGTTTTAATGCATCAATACATACACGTGTACAAAATAGGTATATATACCGACGCATTCTAGTCACAATCATCACTTTTTTATGCCAAATTTTTGTTGCGAAAAACTTGAAGATCACATTGATAGTGAGTATTGTTATTTGAATTTTTGAAGTTTAATGATATTATTGATTATAATTTGACGTAACTTTGATTGTTATTGATAATATTAATTATGTCTAGATCAAATCCTTCTTATTATTTTTACCTAATGTAAGAATGATCGGCGGCGTATTGATACATCTGCGTCTCTGATCAGTCCTACATTCGATCATTTATAAAATTCACCTCAAATAATCATTTCACATGCAGACATGCAATATCCTTTATATAATTTTTTTTGTTCGGTCATCGGAGGTCGGCCACTTCATGGTTCTACCATGGAGTTGTGTCGATAAAACCCCTCCGCTATGGCTCCATATATTTATTTATCGGTCGACAGCGATGTTTCGACTCAACACTACAGTAGGGCTTGTCGTAGCGGTCACAGTGGGGCCGTGTAAGCAAGCATTCTTCCCGAGTTGAATGCAGAACATAATTAAACTCAACATTAAAAATCTCATACAATAGTTTCACACTAGGATCATAATTGAGTAGATCTCAGACCCAAACTAAGCACATGTAGTCGGTTGAACATCATGAAAAAGCTCGATTATATCTATACGTTTGTCGAACCTCATTGAGATATATAATTCTATAAAATTTTTCCTAGAAGTAAACGTAAAAATCCTCGTAAAGAAGTTCGACAAGCGCAAATAATAAAAGTACTCAACTATTTTCTAAATCTATGACTCAAATCAGTAGTCGAAGTTATGACCTATGAAATATGTCTTGTTAATGGGCTTAAAAATGTAATTTAAAAATGCTAGATGTTCATAAATTATGAAAATAACTTTGCTTAGAAGTATAATTTATAAATATTAAATATAATTTTATACTGCACTTAAAAATATAATTTATAAATCTCACATTATGAAATATACTTCATGTCTTATTTAAAATATAAAGTATGAAGATACTATGATACTAAAGAATAAATATAATTTTAGGTTATACTTAAATTATACTCTACAAATATTGAATTAGAAACATAGCTTTGTATCACCGTTAAAAATATAAAGTATTTTATATAATAGTATCAAATGATAAAATACAACTTTATTAAATTACGAAATCCATTTTTAAAATATAATGTAGAAATGTACTATGGAATCTTATAAGCTACCTAAATACCCAACCGCCTAAATTGGAAACTAGAGTTTTTATATAAAAATATAATTCACGAGTGTCAAAGGGCATAATGATAATTTCTATTACCTCCATCGATAATTTATACATATCTAAATTATAACGTAGTATTATACATTTACTTAAATATGTAATTGATTATGAACTATAATTTGGCTGAATATCCAAAGTATAACTTTAGTTTGATATTTCAACTGGGTATATAATCTCGAGATGTTTAGGTCATATTTTCTGTAAATTCCGAAGTATAAACTCTGATTCTATGATTTTTACTTATGATGTATAAACCAGACACCTAATCTTATTTGACTCGTAATTATAATAATTATTCAAATTTTCAGATGATAAATTAGTTTTATTTACTTTATAATCCCTCTAAAGACCTTTTGATTATAATTTTTATTTTATCAATGTTTTAAAATAAAAGGAAACTTCGTCCCACTTATTAAAAATCCTTGTGTAGAACAATTAACCAAATACACTCATGCCCAAAAGTATATGCCCATATTACAAGGTGAACCCAAATAATTATGTGCAAATAACTCGAACAGAAATTTACCATAAAAATGCTTTATTTACATGGAAAAATTATTGAAAGTAGTAATTATCATTGAAATCACTTGTATATATAAAAGCATTCAAAATGAACAGCGGTAATTGTAGTTAAATAATTGTGATGTCATTCTTCATTACTTCCAGTTGCATTGGTGAGGTCGCTTTCCAAATCCGACGAATAGCCTGAAGCGAGTCGGTTTTATAAATCCATAGGGAATTCAATCAATCGGCTGACATTCCAAATGTTATATTGGGTATTGCATTCTTACGATCTCGAAAGTTCTGATAACCAAAATTTTCTGAATCAAAAATATCCATAGAGACGTTTCCGGAAGCATTACGACGAACCTATTTAATCATTATAAGTTACAGATTATGAATTATACAAAATTATACTTACTAAGGAACCAAACGATTTATACAATACGCATGTTAAGAAATCTATTTTTGGTAACGTGTAATCATGTTAGACGATCAGTAGACCAATCAGATATGTGATGTAAAATACGCTGTGAGTCACTCGGTGACGTAATTGTACATTCTCGCATCCTTGATTAAATGAACAAGATTAACTGTTTCAGCTATCTTACAATTATTGTAGGTTATATGGAACTTATAAATTGTAAACCAAAAGTTTGCACTCTGCTGGGACGTAGAATTTATAAACACCCAAATTAGCAACCCTGACTTCACATTTCAGGTAGATGTCTAATCGACAACGGACCAAAATCTAGATTATAGTTCCGTATTTAGTGTATAATTATCAGAGCCAAAGGTATAAAATATAAAACTATAAATAGTGAAAAGAAAATTTATAAATCATAAAGTATAAATTTCTAAATCAAAAATATAACTTATGGAATAAAAATTAGAAAATGTAAATTATAAATTTGTAAAATGTAAAGTTATGAATTGAAAATCAGAAGATTAAGCATTATCAAACATAAATTTATAAAGTATGAAACATGAAGCAGAGATTATAAAATAATAAAATACAAAATAGAAAGTCGTAAAGTATTAAACTATAAACTGAGATATATATAACTAGAAACTGTAAAGTAGAAATTCGTAAATGGTAAAATATAAATGTTGAATTATAAACAGAAATCCTTAACTTGTAAAGGTAACTTCCTAAATCGTAAAAGGAGAATTTCTAAAATTAGGAAATAAGAACCTCGAATTGTAAAATAGAAAACTATACCACTATTATTATTAGCACTATCATCACTACTATTATTACTAAAATTATCATCATCATTACTATTATTACCATTATTACTGTTATTTTTAATATTATTATTATTATCATTGTTATTATCATGATTAGCATTATTATTATTATTATTATTATTATTATATTATTATTATTATTATTATTATTATTATTATTATTATTACTATTATTATTATCATTATTATCATTACTAATATTATTCATCGATCTGATATCGATTTGGGAATTTCCCGGAAATTTAAAATTAGAAGTAATCAAAGCATTTTCGTTAAAATAATTTATTACTTTACCAGGAGGATTAACTTTATCTTAAAATCAAATCAAAATACAAAATTTCAAACGGAGTTTATTAATCTGAATCACTAAGTTTCTTTATACTGTTTTTCTATGAGCCACATGATACCAAAGTCCTTAGGGCTCAATTGCGGGATCATCCCAAGGAATTGCATTTCTTGTGGTTGGAGAGCTTTGGATTGTTCTTTGTCCTCCGTTTCAAGTTTTGCGCCCGGTTCGACGACTTGCAGATTACCGTAGTACATTAGTACTTGATAGCCAATCACATTCCCTACATTCCTCTTTGAGTAAGCTGTGCCCGGTAAAGAGAGATTGTTGGCCGGAGTGCCCTTGGAACAAACAAAACTCAATATCCCTTTAAACTCGATTGTCAAGGCAATCGCCAAATTTTCTCCTTAGCATCGTCAAGCTATCTTTGTTCATGTGAGGGACCATAGTATATTATTGGTCGATAGTAACTGATTCGAGATTTGGGCCAACTACTAATATCACTAAACTATTATTGAAAAATTTAAGACATAAACATTAAATACCTGAATTTATTTCCTTTATTTTATCCATGCTGACTAAAATTATAGCATTTGGAAATTATTGCGTAACCTTGATAACGATTACTGCGATAAAACAACGGAAATAAAAAGCCACAAACAAGAGTGATGATGATAATTATTAATGCCTAATTTGGATAAAATCCTGTTTAATTTAAGTAGTTAAAAATTATATCGATGAAATATATAAACAAAAAGTTTTTTTTTTTTGCTAAAAGCAGTTATATCAATTGTAGTAAACTTGATCATTAAGGTGTTATTTATTTCGATATATTTTATCATAACGACAATTTGTAAGTTACGTTGGTTAAACGTGGGTTTTAACGGTTATCCTCCAGGCATGACACAATCCAACGATAGCAGCAGCATCGAAGAGGACGAGCGATGGACGATCACCCGACTCCGCACTCGGTACATTTGGTACCATATTCACAGGTGGAGCCAGGGACGGGACCTGGACTGCACCAATCGGGTTATCCGGAAAGGTCCCGAAGCAGATGCCCCGGCATGGGTGAAGGTGGAACCGGAGAATAACCGGTTGCAGGAAGCCCGAGATCAAGCGGCCTGGGACGTGGAAGCCGCTCAGACCCGGCTTAAGAAGATAGACCTACAGATCAGGTCAGAAAGGGAAGGGGTGCCCCTGGAAGAGTTAGAAGAGGCCGAGGCACCTCCGAGGAAACGAGGGAGGCCCCGGAAGAACCCTGCCTAATCTGACGGCAGTGGTGGCTTAAACAAACTATGTGATCAATCTGACATAATGCTATTGTGATTGTGTTTGACTTCCTTAGTAGTTGATACGACAAATTGTAGAATTTTTACTTTATTAAAATTGTTAATATTATATTTGGTTATGTGTCTTCCTCATATACGAAATTATTTTCTCTGTGATTGTATTTGGGCCTTATAGTTTATGGGGTGTCTTCAGGATCGGGGTGACCTTCCCCATCCTTCACCTATTAATTTTACGCAACTAATCGAATCACCTTTACGCACATGACAGCGAGCGATGGAATTTTATTATTGTTTTCATTCAGTGTACCAGTTGCTCAAAAACCTACGTAAGGACCGCGAACGGGCCCAGCAACAAGCCGAAGACCTTCGAAGCAGGGTCGAGAAGCTCAAGGTCAAGTGCCGGGAGCTCGAAGGTGTGATGAAATCCAAAGAAAATAAATCCAATTCACGAAAAAAACTTTATTATTTAACAAATATAATTTCAAACTTCATCAATCAATAAAACATATATATTAAATTATAGTTTTTTGAACCGATCACTTGAGATCCCGCGTTGGCAACCATTAAAACAACACATAACACCACCTTTCAACATTTGAACCGCAATCTGTCCTAAAACATTTAAGTACAACAAACTTAAATTGCCCTTTTACTCACATCCCCCCGAGTTTGTCTACGCATGCACACTCTCTTCTTCGTTGCGTGCTCGTATATTTTTAACATGCATACATACCCCATCAACAGAAACATTCCATGCCGAATTTACACGTGTTACCACACCTTCTCTCCACTCATCCATGCAAGAAGCATCACCACCCTTTACATAAACTACATCACCAACTAGAAACTTTCCACTCGTTTCGTCGTCCCGAACTTTTTCAACATTTTCGTCATTCAACTCGTATGCGTATATGGAAGCAAACGGCACGGAGCATTCATTTTGACCCTCCCGCGGCGACGCATTATACCAAAACAGCATTTCTTCCACAGTTCCCCGCGTTCGTGCCACCATCCTTTTTATTGTCCTGTGGTTACGTTCCACAATTCCATTTCCAGAAGGTTCATACGCACATCTATATATATGCTTCACTTTCCATTCATCACAAAATTTCTTCAATGCATCGCTTTTAAACGCTCCTCCATTATCACTAAGTAGTTCTTTACAAAACCCTCTTTCGAACACTGGTCTTCCTTATCGCATTCAACACGCTTCGACCACTTTCATCTTTCAACTCATGCCACATAGCATACCTCCCGGGTCCGCAGTCCACTACCGACAAATACTTCTTTCCCTCCAAATGCACAACATCCACCGCAATTCTGACCCACGTGCCACCTACGCTCAACTCACCTTTCGGCATTCTACACGCATGCGGATCAACGGTAGCACACTTAAAACAATTTCTCACGACCGCCTCCACGTCCTTTCGTTTTACCACGTCAAATTTCTTTTTTACAAAGTACATAGTTCGATCAACGCCAAAATGATGTTTTTCATGTTCTACTGTTATTTGATCCACTTCAACACTAGCGCATGCATGCGTTCCGCGATTACGCCCCACTCTCGTCAATGCATCCGCCTTATTCGCTCCCGATGGAATCCATTCGACAGTGACATTCAAACCGTAATCGGTAATCATTTCCTCAATTATATCCAATCTTCGCTTTATCAGGTATTCGTGCATGCCCTTCACGTGCACCTTTTTCGATTTTGTCAACAACGCTTTTATCCACGCCACGACCGAAGTTGAATCGCATTTCATAGTTATATCGGTGAATCTCCATTCAATCGCCATCGCCACTCCTTTTATGAAGGCATCCAATTCAGCCACGTTTATGTGTTTCACATCGTCAACTTTTCGAAGCCATACAGCATCTTCCACACATGTTTCCTTTTGCTCCACGTACACCGCCATCGCAACGCTGCTTGCATCCGTATATACTGTAACATTTCCACTTCCATCTACGCTCCATACCCCCTGCGCTGGATCCTCACGTTCTATACGTTCCAGCAGCATTTTTACATTTCGTTTCGTCTCGTCGCCTGCATAATCATCCCATTTTGTACCCTTCATGTTTCTTTTAATAACACTACACTCAAGTCGCAACGATCCACATATAGGATAATGCCCTATGACTTTTCCGCATATTGAAAACACATCTCGACGCGTACAATTTTCCGTTTCACCTCTCAAATCTCCCAAGGGACCGCGCCCCCACCATCGCTTGCCATCCTTCTTCCCTTGCAACTGCAACCCTAGTACACGCATATCATCGACATCTTCATGATCCTTTGTCACTAATCCAAATTGCTTCAAATGATCCACCACTTCGCATTCCGCAATTCCACTCAAATTCACAATTATGTCATCAACGTAGTGTGATGTGTTCTCATTAACTTTCGAGTTCAACTTGAGAACGTATGACACTATACCATCCATTATTTTTGGCGCACTCTTCAATCCGAATCCCAATCGCGTAAGTCGATAACGCGTTTCGTTGTGTGACACTGTCTGATACTTCCATAGCGACTCTTCTACATGAATCTGCAAGTACGCTCGCTTTAAGTCAACCACCGCCACATTATCGCCCATTTTTCGCCATTTTCTCAACTCAGACCTACATTCCTGCGCATCACCTGTGTGACTACTCACGCTCTTATTTACCGATTTATAATTTAACACTGGTCTCACTTTGTCTTTCTTCATTTGCTCCACCGCAATCAACGGCAATATACCTTCCACGTTGTCATCCGTTTGCACCAATATGCCTTCCTTTATCCACGCATCAATTTCTTCATCGAATTTGTCCTTCATTTCTTGCGATATGCCATAATTTGCAACATTATCATGCAAGAATGGTTCTCGTTCGTTCCACAACCATCTAACCGTCCACTTATCTCCATCAAACCACGCCTCATAATCCGGATCACTAATTTTATGTTCAACCGACATCACCGCCCTAACGCCGCATCCAACACTTTTCCCATCATCGAACGTCACACCTTCTGACGTTACACGCATTCCGCCCATTTTCGTCAACACATCCATTCCCACTATAATATCGATTCCTTTTAACATCTCATCCAACACTATACACAGCACATTCATCCGTTCACCTACCATGTCCAACACAACACGTCGCCTTTCACTACTCTCCCCGCACTTTCCATTTGCAAGCAATAATCTCACACTACACGTTTCATGCTCTCCTTCTTTCGACACACCATTTCTCAACAACGTGTGTGAACAGCCTGTGTCAATCAACGCCCTACACCGCACGCCGTCCACCGTCACCTCCATTACATTATTCGCGCTTACCTGTCCACACGGACGTCCGCCAGCGCACGCGAACTCCGTTGCTCGTTTCCCCGCACGTCGCGTTCATTTCCATCTATTGGCGCTTTTCGCATTCCATAACGTTCACCGCACGCGTTCGCCATGTGATTCTCATTCCCGCAAACATGGCATTTCCGCACAAACCCAGTCCGATTACGAAAACAATTTCGTGCCAAATGCCCCTGTTTTCCGCAGTTGTAACACACGACACTTTTTACCATGTCGTCACGCACGATCGCGCAGCTTTGCACACTCGTCCCAGTAGCCGTTATTGCTTTCGCTACTCTGACAACGTCTTCCAACGTTAAGCCGTCTTCATTGGGCATTGCCTTAATTGCATTCGACACAGATTTCGGCAGACCACACACAAAGGCACACTTAATCACGTCTTTCGATTCTATTCCCGCGCTCTTCGCTAATCTCTTCAAGGTTATGGCATACAAATCTACCTTATCACTCACACATTTCAGGTTAACAAACATTTCATACGCTGTATATTTGTTCATGCCAAACGTTTTACGCAACGCCGACTCAGCCCCCCCTTTCACGTCCCGCTCTTCCTCAGACATGTTCATATACACGCTGAAGGCCGCACCATCCAACAATAACGGCATAATGCGTCTCGTGTCTTTTATGCCTTGCACATCGCACACCATTCTAACTCGTTCCAACCATTCCTCAATATCCAACCCCCCATCATACTTCGTCACAACATTCAACACCCTTATAGACGACTTCACCGCGTCTTCATCCCGCATCCCCCCTTCATTCATTCCACTTTTCCCCTTACTAGTCATTTTAACTCAGTTTATTTTAACAAACAAAAGTTCTGAAAGGCAATGTTATGTGCTATTTGATGTACAAAAATAAAAAATATCTTGCCCGGATAGCTTGTGATGAAATCCAAAGAAAATAAATCCAATTCACGAAAAAAACTTTATTATTTAACAAATATAATTTCAAACTTCATCAATCAATAAAACATATATATTTAATAATAGTTTTTTGAACCGATCACTTGAGATCCCGCGTTGGCAACCATTAAAACAACACATAACACCACCTTTCAACATTTGAACCGCAATCTGTCCTAAAACATTTAAGTACAACAAACTTAAATTGCCCTTTTACTCACAGAAGGTACTTGGTTCAGTCCGGCTGAGATGAAGAAACGGACAACCCACATCTCGCAACTCCAGACCCAGGCGGAGCAGGACCAACTCGAAATCCGAGCACTGAAGATACAAGTGCGCTCGCTCGAGAGCAAACTGAACGAAAGGTTCATCCAGGACACTTTTTGCGAGCAGATTCGCCCACTTCCCGTGGAGCTGGCCAAGATATACCCACCAGCCCAGGCAAGCAGGCCGAAACGTAAACGGCTAGGGCGGAATGCCCGAGACAAATTGAAAAGGGCCTGGCTGGCCGAGCAAGAAAAATCGAAAGAGTCTGAAGCCAATCCACGACCCTGAGAGACGTTCGAGAGTGCGACCCTCCTGAGTAAACAGACCTTGTAATATAGTAGTGGTTAAATAAATGAGTTTTGTTGTCTAATGAGTATGTGATTGAACTTTGCGGTTGTCTAGAACAAGATGGCTGACAGAAAGGCGTTTGGGAAAACAATCTCGATAAAGGACCGAAATAAATCGGACACGTGCCTTCTATCGGCGTCCGTGAACCCATAGAGTGCTCGACAATTATAGTGCTTTTAACGCGCTAACTTTTTGCGAGTACTCAACCCCTTGGTACAGTACCAACGTTGATTGCTCAACGGGTACCAAGAGGAAAACAATGTTGTATTCTGGGTTACGCTGGTAACAGCACCTAAACATTCAACCACCAGTAACCCACCCAATATGTAAATTTTCAAAGCGATTTTAGTATAAACAAAAA